>VUQJ01008323.1:29688-41260 GCA_015108635.1 Andinoacara biseriatus | reverse complement strand
AAAAAAAAAGAAAAAAAAATTGACATTGAATCAGAACAAAGCTCTTCTGTTCCAGAGAGATATCAAGGAGAAGCTGAAGAGCATCCCCGTCTCTGTCACTGTGTCTCTGTGGAGCTCCACTCAGACAACCAGGGCTCGTGCAGATCAGCTCAATATTACTCCTGTCCTCGACCTCTATCAGCAGAAGACCACTGTCTCAGAGGTACAAATGTGCATATACGCAGTTACAATCAGTCAAAATTATTCAACTTTTCTGAATATATGGGGACTTAGAGACTAAACATTTCTAATGAGTTTAAATTTATACAAATTGCACCTGCGTGTGAATAGTGATATATGAACAGAATCTAGTTTAGTTACATTTTAAAATTTCTGCTGCCCTTTTTTTTTTTTTTTTACAGATTATCCTGGTAAATAGAGGCTGTGGCAGTGACAGGATTTGCCAAAGTAACCTGAACTTAGAGTACAAGTTCTGTTCCAAAGAAACACAAAATGGTCAGGATGTTTTCAAATCACTGGCCAGGTAAACCAGAATATTCGAGTTCAGAAACAAAGTTATGCATATTTTTTTTCTAATAAAGCGAAGCATCAGCTGCATACTTATCTTCTACTGTGTCACTCCTCTAGAGAGGATGGTGTTGCAGTCATCACTCCATCAGATGAAGACATAGCTTTGGAGATCACGGTGACTAACAGAAATGGGGATGATGCACACCAGAGTCATTTGACCATCATGCTCCCGGACACTGTGCACTACTCATCTTTTGTCTTGAGTACCACAGCAGTGAGTACAGAAAAAGTGAGTTCTTATCGTATATTATTTCTTGTGTTTCTGTGTTCTTACTGTTCTAATGTCTCCGGTGTTTCCCTTTCTTTAACTTTCTGACTTGTCAGTGTGTCAGTGTCTTTATTTTACTTGGATAAAATAAAGACACTGTATGTTTGCAGGGTTTTTTTTACTCTGCGTATGCTGCTTTTTCATTCGTCAGATCATGTTTTACTTCATGAGTTCATCTCTTGTTCCTTATGTTTCAGTTCTAGATCCCTGCTATGTGTTACATTTTCATTTTTCTTTGTTGGCACTAACAATTTTCTATAAACATTGCGTATTTATGCATTTTGCTACAAGATTGTGTACTTGTTTCCACAGGAAACACGAGTGAGTTGTACAGCCAATGACAATGGGACACTAATAGCGTGTGATCTGGGAAATCCAATTCAAAGAGATGCTGAAGTGAGTAGCATTGCTCAGTTTCTTCCACATGGGCGTCACTATTTGCATGTATGATGGTTATTCTGTTGCTTTCAGGTAACGTTTTATGTCACGCTCACAACTTCTGGCATCACACTGAGCACAAAATTAGTCAACGTCACTTTAAAGCTGGAAACGTAAGTAGGCTGATCTGAGTGGAAACTGCCACCAGTCACTGATTAATGGACTGTAAATAGTTAGCGGTAAACAATGATAATCATTTCAAACCTTGTCTGTTCTTCCTGTGACGCAGGACAAGTAACCAGACCATAGAGCCAATAGAGACTTCTGCCAAAGTCGTTTTTGAGCTTCAGTTGCAAGTGCATGGGTAGGTACTGCATTTTATTCACATTGTTTATTGGGTTTGTCATCTAAAAAATGCATGATTTGGATTAAAGGATTTTAAAAATGGCTAATATTATTTCATAATGTTCTGTGGTTCTTCATCAGGCTAGCCAGACCTTCTCAGGTGTCAGTTGGTGACATTTTGAAGGGTGAAAGTGCCATTAAGTCTGTGGAGCAAATAGGAAACTCAGTTCAATATGAATTCAGGGTTAGCATATTCAGTGCATCTTAATTTTAAATGTATATAGTTGTTTAGTTTTTGCTCAGAGGTCCAAGAAAACTTTTTGTTTTTCTAATAGATAACAAATTTGGGCAGACCCCTGAAGCAATTTGCAAATGCATCACTAAGCATCTACTGGCCAAAGGAGAACACTGTAGGAAAGTGGTTTCTCTACTTGACTCACATCAGCAGTGAAGGTGTGCAGTCTGTCCCCTGCTCACCTCGAGATGAGGTCAATCCACTTAAACACGTAAAGGTAATAATTTCACTGTTCAAAATGTAAGCAATGCTTTAACAACATCTAACCAGATCCTGTCTGATATTAAGGGTTGGCATGACCCATCGAGGAAAAGACGTGAGGCTGAACACAAAGCCCTCTCCACTGATGAATTCTCATTTCTTCCAAAACAAAGAAAACACAAAACACTGGTAGGAATTTAAAATTTAAATGTAAATGAAAATTAAGGTTTTAACTAATTAAAGGGCTGCAGGAGTTTACTTTAACTGTTGAACCAATACTTTATGTAAACTGGCTCATGATCATGAGCTCAAACGTTTCGTCTTCCCTTCCAGACCTGCTCAGATGGATTAAAGTGTGTGGAGATACGCTGCCCTCTTCTGGGAGTGGATAGTACTGCACGGGTTGTTCTCCATTCTCGCCTTTGGAACGCCACATTGACAGAGGTGCTCCATTTCTGACAAGTGTTATTGCATTGTTTATAGCCACAGCAAATAACTGTTCTCAGTGAAGGACCCACATTGCTCTATATGCCCCACTCTAAGAGGAGGACTGACAAAATTAGCTTTTTAGCAGATATAGAAATATGTATTTCCAGGGTTGACATGGAGTGAATTTCGGATTTGGGTACATGTGCATGTGATACTTCAGGTGCAAGTAAAATATCACTAAGATTTAAAAAATAAATAGGTAAGGACATAAATATAGTCTACTTTACTAACTCTTAAGAAAATTTTGCTTTGAAAATGTTTAAATAGAAATATTCACATGTACGTTTACCTTTGTTTCTCACTGTTTCCCATGTCCAGCCTGACCACCAGTCTCTTATTTAATGTCCCTCTTCCATTTAGGATTACAGCTCTTTGAACTACCTTGACATTGCTGTGGTTGCGATTCTGACTCTAACCAACTCTCCAGAGAATATTGGACTTAAACCAGAGAAGCTCAGAACAGAGGTGACGTGTGTATTTTTTTTTTTAATATAAAGTAAGGTTTTGAATAATTACTCATGTAAGCAGTTTCCCTTTTGTACATCTACCCTTTGAGTTTAGACAATATCTAATAACAATAATTACATTAAAGTTATATGTGTGCAACAATGTAAGATGGACAGAAATGCGCAGCTCACCGTACATCTAAATACATGGTGGTTGTTTTGGGTCTGCACAGTATTGTTTCAATTTCCACAGGTAAAGCTGACAGTGTTCCTTGAGAAAAGGTTAAAATTCCTGGTCAAAGTTGCATGGTGGATAATTTTCCTGACAGTCATTGCACTGCTGCTGCTGTTGGCCTTTTTCAGCTTCATGTTGTGGAAGGTAACAAGAAATGGATTGTGTAAAATGTTTGTTTTTTTGTGGAAATGTGCCAAATCAAGTGTGGAAGAACAATTCCTGACATTAACCTGCTTTTATTTTGCCATTTAGCTGGTCAGAATCAGTCGAATCAATCTCTCTGTGGTCTTCCAAGATAGCAATAAAAGCAAGGTTTTTTTTTCCAACATTTATACTGTTCTTTACACTAAATTATGAATAATTTACAGTACATCCAAAATGTGAAATTCACTATACTTGTTTCTGCAATATGAAAGCGCTTAAATTTGCACAGATGGATGCACAGATAAGGACATTTAATGTACAATGAGTATGGACAGCATATTGCAACATTCACTGTTAATGAATTAATTTACTTTTTACAAACTTCTCTATGTATTGTCTGACTAAATGTAGTCTTACATTGTCCCTTCTCTCTCTCTCTCTCTCTCTCTCTGTCATTTCTTCCTGTTAGCGCGGATGCATCCGATGCTTTGATTATGAGAAGAAGCTCCCGCATGATGGAGATCCAAACACAGAGGCAGCGCCCCTTAAAGGCTAAAGGGCAAAGCTTAAGGACGCCTCAAGTGCAGTGACCTGGTAACACTGTGGCTTCAGTAGTGAACTGTTGCTTTATACCAGTTGGCACAGAATTCTGTAATATTTTTCACGACGTGTTGAACAGATCTTTTTGTCTTATAGGTGAGGAAAGAATACAAGGAGAGAGGAGTTGAGGCAACAGGCATTAAATGAAATGAGACATCTTTATTTTGTAGTCTAAATTATGTTGATGTTGAATAAATATGACATTTGATACATCTGTTTCATAGTTCTGTTGGACCCCAACTGCATTTGTATTTATGATGTCAGGGATAGGTTTTCATGACTTTTTATGGCATACATAGATATATCAAGGACTCTATTCAACTTCCATAAAATGCATTCTCAATTATAACCCATCCCCACCCATCTTCCAGCAAGCTGCCTCTCTCCTGTGTCCTTCAGGTACATTTTAGGAAGCGAGCCATCCTTCAGCGTGATGTACTGAGATTGATTTCCAGATCACAGGAAGGAGGACAGAGGAGACACAAACCAGAGAAATGATAAATGCCTCTAGTATGTATTTATAGGACCTGAGATGCAAGTGAAGGGTTTGTGTCAGCACATAATAAAGGACCAGCAGTGCTTTTTGCATTTATTAGCTGTTAGATGTCCTGTTCTGCCTCTTTCTCACTTGCTATTGTACCTTCCTGCACTTCTCCTTGTCTCTATCTTTACCCCAGGGAAAGACTGTTTTGGATGTTGTTTTGTTGTAGTCGGCTTTGCTGGATAACCTTGTAGCTCTCTGCAGTCACCTTGTGTTTAGTTTACCTCTCATTCAGCCTTCATTCACCCCAGTCAGCTCACTCCCTCCCGTCCATCTGGTGACTGTGCGTTTGGTCTAAATCTGAACATTGAATCAAATATGCAATAAATAAAAGAACATCTGAGACGTAGACATATCTTGTTCAGTTACTGCATTTTGGCTGCTATTGAATAAAAGTAAAGAATCAACATATTTTTCTTCAGTTTTTTTAATGAAGCAGAAAATATCACTTGTTTCATACCAAAAAACTGTCACAACAACATGAAAAAAAGGTTGTGCTATACTTTCACCATGGAGGAATGTGAGTTGTAGGAATGAACGCGAATTCGGACTCGAGAACAACTTTCCTAAAGTTTAATGGAAATACTGCAGCCGCCACAGACACGTCTGACTGCCGAGCACTGAAAGCACACGATTAAAACACTGTTGCTTTTAAAATACTGTGAAACACTTTTGTCATTGTCTTTGTGCAATATAATGCTGTGTGTGGTGAAGTCTTGTATATGCTTCCTACTGCTGTTGAAGGTTTTCATTTCAAATGAACGCATCCACCTTTGACTGCTGGCTTGTTGGTAGTAAAACGATTTTATGTCGTTCACTATTTTCAAAGAATCACTGAAAACAGTTGGTATTTGGAGCAAAGATGGATATGTTAGAGAAGGAAAGCCTTGTCTAGATCATATTCCTACTGTAGGTCATCTTAGTATATTTAATTCTGTTACAAACAGGTGGGATTTCACCATTTCTCTTTAAGTGTCCTTTTGCGGTATCTATACATTCTCTTATATCCTCAGTCTCTCTTTTCTCTCCAGCTGTTCTATACACTCGCTCTCATCGTCTCTGAGGAACAGTTGAGCATTTTGGGAACTGTGCTTATTTGTTTTCTTTCCTGGTGCAAGCAGCTAGCCGCGATAGCTTAGCATTAAAAAGTGTAATGTGACAAACACTGAACTTTTACCCTCAAAATACAACTTAACGTGCTATACTGAATATTGTTTAGGATAATGTTATTTTAAAGACGCTGAAAACTCAAGTGTAAAATTGATACTGGGGCTGTGCACTACAAGCACTTCATTAAGAGCTCGCAGTACCGGGTTGGACCCAATATTGCCTTCAGAACTGTCTTAATTCCACATGACAGAATCTACAAGGTCCTGGAAACACTCCTCAGAGGTTTTGGTCCATATTGTCGTGAAATATCACATAGTTGAAGATTTGTCATCCATGATACAAATCTCCCATTCCACCACATCCCAAAGGTGCTCTGTTGGATTCAGATCTGGTGACTCTGGAGGTCATTTGAGTACAGAAAACTCATCATGTTCAAGAAACCAGTTTGAGATGATCTTTGTGGTATGTTATCCGGCTGAAAGCCGCCATCAGAAATAAGAAAGTGGGGACACTGTCGTGGTAAAGGGATGGACTTAATCCACAACAATACTCCGGTAGGCTGTGGTGTTTAAACGGTGTAAATTGATACTAATGGTCCCAAAATGTAACAAGAAAATATCCTTCATGCCTTTACACCACCAACAACAGCCTGAACCACTGATACAAAGCAGGACGGATCTTTCATTTCCCTTTTTTCTTTTACGCCAGATTCTGACCAGCCATCTGAATATCGCATCAGAAATCAAGACTTTTCAGACCAGACAAACTTTCTGTGGTCCAGTTATGGTGAGCGCAGCAGAATTGTAGTCTCAGTTTCCTCTTATTAGTTAATAGGAGCGGCACCTGGTGTGGTCTTCTGGTGCTGTAGTCCATCTGGTTCAAGTTTCAGTGTGTCTGGCCATTTTCTTCTGACCTCTACCACCATGAAGGCATTTTCATCCAAAGAACTGCCAATCAATGGGTATGTTTTCTTTGGACCAGTCTCTGTAAACTCTAGAAATGATTCTGTGGGTAGTTTCTGAAATACTCAGACCAGCCCATCTGATACCAACAACTATGCCATGCTGCAAGCCACTTAAATCATTTCGTTTCCATTGCAAATCCCGGCTTCAACTTAAGCAGGTCATCTTGATCCTTCCGACATGCCAAAATGCACTGAGTTGCTGCCATGTAATTAGCTGAATAGATTTGTGTCAATGAGCAACTTAACAGGTGTACCTACTATAGTGGCTATAAGTCCATGTTGGTCTACATCGTGGCAAACAGCATTTTTACTAGTTAGCAGATATGTCAACTGGTTCTTATCAATAAATAATCAGCATATAATGTCTGTAAAATGGCAAAATGTTTGTGCACACATCAAACAAGTCAAAACATGTTAATATGTGGATTTTTGCAGCTGCATTTATGTATGTTTCCCTTTAAACTAATCTGAAACTAATCACCAGCTGATTATATCTTCATTTTTTTCTTAATCTTCTCATGTTACACTGTGTGAGCTAAGCATACTTCCCAAAAAGCCAAACTGATCCTTTGTTTTCCTGTCCTCTTTCCTAATGACAACTCCTCACAAGCCTTATCTTGAAGTCTTTGATTTTGTCTTCAACAAAACACGTGAAAATTAAGAGCCATTGTCTAAGTTCTGACATCCTGACCATTCAGTCCAATGTTAAAATACATAGTGTGCTCACTCACTGTTTAACTTTTGGAAAAATAAGTACAAAAGCGCACTGTTAACAAAAAACATCCCAACTTGCCCTCAACAAGACTTCAAAATGTAACTTGAATCCAGCACATATAACAAGCATTATAAAACAATCACACAAACACACTCACACATGATGCTCCTTAACGCTCTCTGGTCGTAAAGAAGTCAGAAAACAACTACAGCTGATTATAAACGTTCTGGTGTGTGATTTTTTTTTTTTTTTTTTTTAAATGATTGGTTTACAAAAAAATATCAATTAATACTTTTCCTTTTTTTGCCACCAGGGAAAGTTAAAGACAAACTTAAAAACAACACAGCCATTGCCTTAAAGCAACGATAAAAACAAAATATGATATTACAAATAAATTAAAAACAGCAATATATTACACTAATTTAAGCAACCCAACTTGGTTTGAGCGTTTACATTCAAAATCAGCCCATTGTTTGGTTTCAAGAGTCACACTTTCGTCTTTTTTTTTTTTTTAAATATTTCCAAACCAAAATATGGCGATTAAAAAAAAATCAAATCAATTTCAATTTATTTTTACTGCTTTCAAAAGACGGAAAAAATGAATGAAAAGAACCATGCCTTAACTGAAAGTAAATGCCTTTAAATTAAATTTCATGAGAAAAGCAGCAAACAAATGTACTCACATTGAATCAGCTGCTCACTGAAACTACATAGTAATTACTGGAATGACTAATATCTATGTCACGGACCACCAAGCAGTCACCTCCATCACCCAGACCCAAGTTTGTTCCTTTGTTCCCCTTTAGACTTCCAGCACTGCACCCCGTTCAGCATCTAACTCCGATCATTTAAACATGGCACTAAAAAAAAATGATTTTAAGTCTTGTTTGTAATTATCAGTGTGTGGTAATGTCTCATTAGTTGCTTGGGGAGTAGGAAAAATATTCACAATTTATTTAGTGCTGTAAACAGGTCTTTGATTATTGCTGAATTAGCCTGTTTTATTGTAGTGTTTTTTTTTAATGCTGGTGTTACCGAATGGAATGGCGATTATTTTCTTAACAATGTGCTTTAGACTCCAGCATGACAGAAAATTCTCCTTCACCTCTGCACTGTAATAACCAGCTATCTCCACATGGTGGCAACAGTGACCACAAAAGGCAAAGACAACAAAGAAAATTGGGAGAAGGGGAGCAGAGCGCCTGCAGATCGAACCCGTCCGTGCCCGTTTCTGTTCCACTTGGACCCGTTTCTCTCTCGGCCTCGAGGCGGCTTTGCGGGGTTGGAGGCGGGGTTATTTGAGGGTTTGCTGTAGGGTGGAGAGTAAGGCCCATAACCTGGCCAGTCATGATTGTATCTTTCTCCGAGATCTCCACCTCCTGAGCCGCTGCCCTCCTCACCTGAAACAAGGAAAACACATTTTCAGCTAATGCATGGAGCAGACATAAGAATAGAAGGTCAAAAACTTCTTTTTTAGATAAGCATTCATTTTGACAGGAACACTCACTATCCATGAAATCCATGTCCTGTCCGCTCATAGCGTGCCTCAGTTTATTGGTCACCACCCTCAGCTCCATAATCAGCTGCCTGGTTCTCACATCTGGACGGGCAATGTCCACCTCCACCTCAGGGTTGTTGATCTGGCTCACCAGGCCATCACCTGTCACATCTGGCAGGTACCTGAGCATGCACACCAAGAGGCATTGACAGACAGAGTCACTTATGCTCTGCTGTTTAATTTTCTTAAGGAAAGGAGACTAAATGTTTCTTCAACATATAGCAATAGCTTTAGTAATCATATTTTTAATAGCATGGCTCTAGAGATGCTTATGGCTAATCAGCCCCCTACTTTGGTCCAGACAGAAACATCTCGGCAGCCATCATCTGTTGGATTGCTGTGACATTTTGTGCAGACACTAACTGTCCCCAGAGGATTAATCCTACTGGCTCCGGTTTCATGTGGCTGCCTGCACCACTGGGCTGACATTTTTGGTACAGAGCAAAATGTTTCTGCAGCTATTGGTTGGTTTTGTGTGACACTTTATTGGATTTGTAATAACTTATGTATTACCTTTTCCATACAGGACAGCACCAGATATTCTTCCAACTATTTCAAAGGACATTTTAATAGTGGTCGATACAGTCGTTAAAGCAAGACCTTATAAATATGAACATTCATTTACTGTATGTGTGTATCTTTGACTAAGATAATTATCGAAACGCCTCATTTGATAACAGCATGTCTGGCTCGAGCCCCAATTTGTGACGGAAGTTGCTAATATTGATGTGCTTCTACATAAAATGTTGACTGATGAAGATGGACACCAAATCTGCCAATATGCACCTTTTCTTCCCCTTTTTTCCATGTAACACACTCAGCAGTATTTCCTTTTCTTGAGCCTGATTCTCTGGTGTTGAGCCATATGTGTGTGCACAAAACCAAGCAGGCCCAGGTAGAGAACATGTGGGTGAGGTGTGGTGGCATAATTAAATAAACTCAATTCCATCTGTTGCATCCTTCCACCTCTGCACCATCACTCACTCACTCCTCCTCCTCCTCTGCCTGTGCAGACCCTCCCCACCGCAGCCCTTTGCTCTGATCTCGCTCACCTCCCCCGGGTCTGCCCGTTCCAGCAGCGGTCCTCATTAGTGACGTCGGCAGCCATCTTCTCATCGTTGCAGATGGTGTGTGGGAGGGACACCCAGAAGCCCCGCATGGGCCGCAGTCGCTCTTTCAGCTCGGTAACCTGTGTGGAGGTGGAAGGAAACTGGATATGACTCAGACCTGGTTTTAAAGTATCCTTGTATGGAAGCTGCAGGGCTGATGCTGGGTAAAAGTAAAAACCTAACACAACATTGCTTCTGGGTCAACTCATAAACCACACTTCTTTTCAGTCTCATAAACAGATATAAATACCTAATACCCTCCTCATCTGCTCTCTGCTCTTAAGATCATATTTTTTTTTAGGTATTTCAAGCTTGCAAATCCACTATTCACACAAATGCTGTCTGGGCTCGCAGTTATTAGCTGCTCTTAACTTATTTTAGTGTCTTTTTTCTCCACTCGGTCTGAATAAGATTTACACACAAACACATTTAAGATTCTTACAGTTTTGATCTGATATATTTAAATAATGCTCAACACAGAGAGATAACTCGTGCACCATTATTGTGTGATTATTGGCAAGTATTAACCATTGATCCAGAGCCACGGCGCTGTTTGTTCCTTACCAGTCGATCCAGGTTGGTGCCTGCAGCAGTGGTGGGTTTCTCTTCAGGGGTGTAGGTGCGGAAGGGCCTCCTGTTACTCCCTGACTCTTTGGGTGAGCGTTTGGACCTCGCTGATGCTGGCCTAGGATTTCCACAACCCTGGAACACCTGAGGTAAGCAAGGACACCAGCGTAAGTAAGCAGCTGTATGACAAACATTTTAAGGTTCTTCTACGCCGTGCCGTAATTTAAGAAAATTGGATATTCTCAAACTATCTCAGAGTTACTTCTGGCAACACTTGAAGAGCAAGTGTAAAAGGCTTATTGCTTTCTTTTTTTTCCTGAGAGAAAAAAAGACAGCTTTGATTTGAGTTCTGAATTAAAGCTTTAAAAGAAGAAGAAAAAAAAACACACCGGGGACCTTGAGTTTCTGGGGAAGAGAGTCAGTGACGTCTACAGACAAAAATGTTGCAACTGAACAATATAACACTTTTGAAAAGACTCCCTGTAACCTCAGCAGTCACGCTGTGTTAGTGAAAGAGTGCAGTCATACAAAGCTGGCCTGTAAAGCAGAGAGCTGTCTGTTCCTTAAAGCACTACCACCACAAACCAGGAGCTTTTCTGTTTCTAACAAGACGTGGGTGTCTCTCTAGTGGATTCACTCCTGGGATGTCTGCCATGTTTTAATCATACTCCGAGGCTATCGTGTTCTCATCTTTACTGCATGCTGTCTCATTAGAAAGATTAAAATTGAAATTAAAGAATAATTAAGATTGCAGATCTTGCTTGAAGATGGAAGATCATCATTTTATGTCCTCTCAACGGTTCGGTTAACATTTGAGTTGGACAGCTCTGAGAAAGCAATAAAAATGCATCAACGCTCATTTGGTTTTTCATTTTTATGTCCTGATCATCCGCTGCTCTTTCTTACTTTACTGGAGATGCTGACACTGTTTTCCTGCATGTGCATGATGGCCTCTGACACTTTGACAGAGATGGAGTCGGCTGCAAGCTCCATGTTGAAAGGCCCCTCCAGCTTCTCTGAAACCTGGTACAGAGCAT
>VUQJ01008322.1:2522-14278 GCA_015108635.1 Andinoacara biseriatus | reverse complement strand
TACTCTCAGATATGTGTGAAGTAATTGCATGGTTTGATTAATTATAGGTCTTTTTCTATTTGTTTCCTTTTTAATATATGCCCAAATGGACATCAGATCTTTAAAATCTGGATAAAAATTATAATTAATGCTTTTACTTGCGTGTTGTTCAGGAGCCTGTGCTGTAACCACTGGTCATCTGAGGAGAGATTAGATGGGAACACAGTTGTCATCACTGGAGCCAACACTGGTATAGGCAAAGAAACTGCCAGGGACCTGGCAAGAAGAGGTACTTCGTCTTTCTCCGTCTGCCTCAGTCTGTTTTTAAATGTGCGTCTGCCTCCTTCATTTTCACTAACTGGCTGACTGTGAATTACAGTACATATCCCACTCTGTCCCTGACTTACTTAGCATACCGCAAACTATTATGTATCTGAATAAAAGATGGAGAAGAAGGAGTTTTTTGTTTGAACTGAAATGAGAATCTCGGTTAATGTTTCACCAATTCCAGACAAATGGCAGCAATGGAAGACAGATGAGGCGTCACAGGGACAGAGGGACCATTATGAGGGTCCCCTCCAGAGCCAGACATGAAACAAAGACAGTGCATCTAGCAGCCACGCACACACACACACACACACACACACACACACGCACGCACATGCAGACAGAGTGAGTAATATGACAACTGGTTCTGCACACAAGATTCAATTTTTTTTTCAGTCATAAGCATCGTGACAGACAGCATGCCACACACACACACACACACACACACACACACACCGCCCTCATTATGAGAACAACCACCATGCATGCGCATGAGTATAAAAAAAGCTACTTTAATTTTGTAAATGGGACAGCAAGTGAGATTACTATTTTTATTTACACTGCCATGGGTATCAAATAATCCACAGTAATAATAATAGTACTGTATTTTCAGCGTCCCGTCAAATGATGTCATCATCTTTCTGTGAATTTGATTGTTTAATGTGATGACAAAATGATAGGAGTTGCAAACATTATTAACAAGAAGTGATTATTTATATGCTATTTGTATACTTTATTTTATTAGTAGTATTTATTTTTGGTCCATGTAATATATTAAATGTAATGTTTATGAAGAGAAACGAGAAAAGACTGTCACAATTACATATTATTGAGTGTTGATGATTTGTTTTGTTTTTGTGTGCTGACAGACCTTTAACCTGACCTAGCACACCCCTTCGTTGCCACTATTTGTTTACAATTTTATTTAATTGTGTGAACTTGGCTTCCCTGTAGATGTGGGAATAATTGGGTTCTCCAGATGGAAACAAAGACACAGGCAGCGGGATAGAGATGCTATATTACAACTAGTTAATGGCTCTCATCTTCCATAATTACGGGGCACAGCAGCAGCTATTTTGTATATCCGTTTGTGTGAGTGTGTGTGAAAGTGGCTGTGTGCTACTGGAGGAGTTGTATGATAGTTTGGTGTGCGTGTGTGTGTCTGCGTGTGCGCACATTTGCGTCTGTGAAAGGGTGGGTGCATGTGTCCTCAAAGCCCCTTTCTGTGCTCATTAAGGAGAATGCATGGCAATTTGTGTCAGAAGCGAATGAGAGTGACACAGTTGAGAGGGTGTTGTGTTCGTTCGAGTGGAGCAGTCGGCTAAATGAGATGCTGAGTGAGAGCTTAGAAAACATTAGAGGGCGATCGGAAGAACACTGAAAGATTAAGGTTCTCCTTTTAATGCTGGGAGCTTTTGTGTGCCAGCAAATGAGCAAAGCGTTTGTAGTTTTGAGTTTGGGAACTTTGACTGGTTTGAACTGCACTGTTCAGGTTTATATTCAGCCATTAGGGCAGCGCAGTATAACTGCTGTGGAAATGGCTGTCATGGGGTGTACATGTATAAAATTCACTTGGAGCCAAAATAAGATGCGAGTTTACAGAGAAATGAGAGAATTTTCACACTTTCAAGACTGCACACCCAAGCAAACCTGAGATAATTTATGGTTCTGTGCTCACCTGAAACTCTGTGAAGAAAGTGATGTGCAGTGGGGAGTGTATTATATTATCTTGTGAATGGTTTGTGCTCTATGGCGCTTATCTTTTTTAGGTGCACGCATCATCATGGCGTGCAGAGACCTAGAGAGGGCAGAGGAAGCACGGACAGACATTTTGGAAGACACGGGAAATGAGAACATGGTCATTAGAAAACTTGACCTGTCTGACACCAAGTCTATTAGAGCCTTTGCTGAAGTCATCAACAAAGGTAAGCAGCTACCAGTGAGAAATTTTTTTTTGGTGCATGTTTCCTTTCAAGAGCATAATTGTATGCCTCTTAAAGAGTAATGGACTCCTCCAGCAAACGGGGCTCATTAATTGCAGGGCTGATGCGTAAATCCCTGTTTGTACGGTCGCCGCCTCGCACGGTAAATCCGCCGCCGCTGATGCGCATAATTAGAGGCATGCTGTAAAAAGCATTGGAATTTAAAAGCAATCCATTTATCAAATATCAAATGTGTTTGCTATATGAAATCTGATACCCGGTCGTTTTCAGTTTGTGTGGCTGTTTTTTGTTTTTTGTTTTTTCTCTTCAGAGGAAAAACAAGTGAATATCCTGATAAACAATGCAGGTATCATGATGTGCCCCTACTCCATGACAGTTGATGGGTTTGAGATGCAGCTAGGTGTCAATCATTTGGGTAAGGGACTCTGAATTTTGATACAGTCATACTGTACCTTTGCCTCATTTTATGGTAAGTTTGCCTAGTGACAGATGTATTTTCATAGTGAAAAAGCTCAATTTCGATCCATATTATTGGGAGTTAATAAGCTGCAGAACACATGCACCAAGCTGACTAACATACAAGCTAGAAATGTGACCTAGAGTTGCTGCTTGCTGTCAAGCTGTCGGTGTTTTCCCCTTTATTGGACCGTGGATTCTTTCAGGGGGATGTTTTCCTCCATGTTATTTTTGTCTCAGGCTGACAGAGAGAACATTCTGTGCTTGAACATGGTCTCCCACACACACACACACACACACACGCACACACAGACATGTACAAGTACCCAGAAATATACCTGAAACATTCCTCATATGTGCACATGCACGTTTAAATAGTTATATTGTTGAGCAAACTGGGAATTAGATGAAAAATAGGAAGGGATAATGGACCCAATGAGTCCTTCAGTGTGTAGCCCAAGCAACAACAACAACAAAAAAAACCCCAAAAACTTCTTGACATGCATTGTGTTGGGTGACAAACTGTTTCCCACACCAGCAGGAGTAATATTCTGCCATAATGCAAACTTTATGGCTTCTAACAAAGCAGAAAACTCACAGCAAGGAAGATGGAGTAGAAAAAAGAAGATATTTATGAGATTGCAACTCCTGTGGATGTGGAGTGCCACATAAATTGAAAACATTAATGTAGCCAGGTTTGGTCCCCTGGATGGAGTCAGATTTTAGATTGTTCTCAGTCAGGTGGCTGGCTTTTTCATAAACGCCACAGTAAGAGCTGCTCTGTCTCGGGAAAAACAACCACATACATTCCAGCAATACATAAAGAACACGCACAGATCAGTCGCTGGTGATTTGGTACAGTTTTTTTTTTTTTTTGCATAATTGCATTAGTTGTATTTATTCTTAGGCTCTGCCTCTTTATGTTTTGTGAAAATAATTCCATTTGGTAAACAAGTTATTATACAGACTGTGTAGAGTGAGACATTTGCTTTGGTGATAAATTAAACTTAAGATAAGGTGCACTTCATTGTTTTCCTCAGGTCACGTCCTATTGACTTATTTACTGCTGGACCTCATCAAGCGTTCTGCTCCCGCACGTATTGTTGTCGTGGCATCTGTGGCCCACACCTGGACTGGGCTTCGACTGGATGACATTAACAGTGAAAAGAGTTACGATGCCATGAAGGCCTACGGGCAGAGCAAACTGGCTAACGTCCTCTTTGCGTGTTCGCTCGCCAAAAGGTTACAAGGTGAGGCGCGATGTTCACGTTCTCAGTAAATGAATGTCCAAACATGCATCATACGGGATGAAGGCACAGAAATAAAACTGGAGCATGTGCAGACAGTGTGTAGGTAGGTGTTACTGAGAGACTCAGACATGGAGGCAGACTAATGGGATGACGCAGTGTTGCTGTTCCTAAGAAAGCTGACTCAAGAAAGTAGCTTTTTTTTTTCTTTTCATTTTTACATAACCAGAGCCTGTCAGCAGCAAGTCTAAACTTTCTACTAACTGCATCCTGGGTAACTTGCACAAATTCTTACCTACCTTGGCACCTGTCTACCTACCTGCCCGTCTGTCTAGATTAATAGTTATATGTGAGTCCAGTGTTCTCTAGAATTTAGAATTGTTTTAGTGTACGCTTGCTTAATGGCTTTGAACTGAAGGAACTTCTACTCTCTGTCTCTTTACTCTTAATCTATGTGTTACAGGCACAGGGGTGAGCGTGTTCTCTCTGCACCCGGGCGTGGTTCAGTCTGACCTGTGGAGGCACCAGCACCAATGCATCCAAGTGGCGGTGAAGATCTTAAGGATTTTCACCAAGACAACAGTGGAGGGAGCACAGACCACCATCTACTGTGCTGTAGAGCCCGGCCTAGAGAGCCTGAGTGGAGGGTACTTCAGGTACACAAACTCAGCATTTTAGCCAACAACCAGTAACACAAGAGCTTTCAGAGTGCTGGGATCTACTTGGTGACAAAGTTACCTTGGTTGCAGTGCACAATGTGTAATTCCCTTTTCCTGTTTGTGTGTACAGCGACTGCGCCCCTGCGAGGTGTTCGAGAACCGCCTCTGATGATGACTTGGCGCAGAAACTGTGGGAGGTCAGCTGCAACATGCTCGGGATCACCTGGCAGTGAATAAGCATTTAAACAGCTGTGCAGTGAAGACACCATGTGCGAAAACACGCTTTAAACAGCACTGTTAAACACTTTTATACATGTATTAATGTTATTGTTTATAAAGTAAAAGTAACAGGATTGCTCCAAAGATCATTTTATTTTATAAAAAAAGAAGTTGTATGTTTTGGTGGAAAAAAAGTATTATTAAAAGCTGCATGTTTACTAACTGATGTGTGCCATTTTCCGTCCTTTTTTTGAGAATGCAGATGATACTCAATCTCGCACAGTGAGATAGAGGGACCGGTTATGCAGATGATGGTAGATATAAAGGGGGTCCTATAAAATTTGTTCCTGAAGTTAATGAATTCCCTTCAAGCACAGGTCACACACTTGGGTTTATTAAGTCTCTGTCCCCTTACTTGTTAGTATTACAAAGTACATTTATTGATCACTATAAATGGTTTTATTGAGCTTCTTCACTGATCTGGGTTGTGTCATGCAATCTGCAGCTTTAGCAGGCTTCCCGCCTAACAGAAGAAATAAAAATGGAAGGTTCTCTCTAATGCGGCTGTACTTGCATTATAAGTGTCGGCATATACTGTTCTGTTTAGAATTCTGTTTTAATTCTGTCTTAATCTGCATCACATGAGGCAGGATTTACTACCAAAGGAATGTAGAGTAAGAGGAGTGGCCTGTGACCAGTAATCTGCTTGAACAATGTGTGCTAGATATACAATCTTTGAAAAATATAAATAAATAAAACAACCCCCCCCAAAAATTTAACCTTATGTGTAATTTTATGGATTTAAAAATGTCATAAATATAAATGAACCTACTTTTCTATGTCACAAATCTGTTTTCTTTGTTTTAATTGTGGAAATGACAACATCCAGTTTGTTATCTGCTTGAGTGTATCATCTTTATCAAAGGGGGTAAACACAGTTTCCTATACATAATTCTAGTCCCTGACTGAAAGCTGTTTTTTTTTTTGTTTATTTTTTAGTCTGTGATTAGGTGTGATGGCATGCACTAAACAACTGTCCTCAAACTGTTGCCCTGTATGGAGGACAAAAATTCTTCTTGATGTGTGAGGACATTATTAAAATTATCACGTGATTATAGACTTACCTATGAAAGTGCTTGGAGCTATTTACATTCAGGGAAATGCAATACATTACTGCAATTGGAAACATTTTAAATGTATATTCAAGTAGTATCAGTAATGTGTAAAGTCTTACAAATAATTTTGCTCTTAAGTGCTTTGGATTCTGATTAAAGCAAGTTGGAACAATAACATCAAGAAAGTACTGCCTGGTGGTCTGTCCTTGTATCAACACCTCCTTACGTGCAGGGGGCGGTGCAGAGAATCATTAAAGCGCGAAGAAGATTATGCGCAGGCGCTGTTTAAGGCTACGTCAGCTCTTTCTGTACAAAGGTGTAAACTGTGGAAGCTACGTGGCTCTCAGTTCTTCTGCGTTTTTACCGAAGAGGACGTCGGAAATAGGTAAGCGAACGAATATTTTTGAAAAAAAAGTTTTTCCCATAAAAATGTAGCCGACTAAATGAGTTGGAACCTCTTGGTTTTGTTTTTAACCACGTTGAAGTTTAAAGCCAGCGTTACGCTACGTCGTCATAAATATTTAGCATGTAAGCTCGAGTTGTGATTAAACTAAGGCAACATGGCTGACTTAAGATCAGCCTTACTTGCCTTTTCTGTCATTCTTGTTAATATTTTCTTGGAAAGGAGACCATCCAGGGTATATTATTAATTACAAAGTTATTATAGCTCGCTGCGTTTAAGTCAACGTCAGCACTGAAACAGATCAAAGCTTTAACACTGATTTGAATGTTGTTTCTCTCTCCAGCCCAAACACCATGGATCAGGTTATGCAGTTTGTTGAGCCCGGCCGGCAGTTCGTCAAAGACTCCATAAGGCTCGTCAAGAGGTGTACAAAACCCGACAGGAAAGGTTGGTGTCCATACCTTGTTTGCTGTGGAAAGAACAACAGTCTCAGATCTGATCCAATTTACTGATAAATTTTGTATCCAAAGAGCACCCTTAATATTTTTTCTTTAATAGGGGCATTGTTTTGTCTTTTCTAACATTGATTATTTCTACCTGATTATTTAGAATTTCAGAAGATTGCCATGGCCACAGCGATTGGGTTTGCCATCATGGGTTTCATTGGCTTCTTTGTCAAACTCATTCACATTCCCATCAACAACATCATTGTGTAAGTAAACTATTTACACGACTAACAGTTTCACACAGAGGATGCATTTAAACTACTTATAGATAACTTTAATTAGTCCTAGAATCTGTCTTAATGCTAATGTGGGGGTTTGTGTTTTGCGATGCGAGACACACACACACTACCAGTCAAAAGTTTGGATACACTTTAAAGGAAACTTGTTTTTACTTTAAAATTTCATAATGAAAATGTACTGCTCTGTGACCCAAAATGTCTGCCATTAGGAGTGAATCCTATCACTAAGTCTACCATTAAGTCATCAGTTATACATGCTGTTTAATACTAGATTTATATGGACAATCACAACTGATCTGTTTCTCTTGTATGTATTTTATTAAATAGACTATTAAAATGGCACAAACTCCCCCAAGGATTAGTCATTTTTATTACACAAAACATGAGATTAAGTCACACTGGTAGCATTGGGAACTTTTTTGTGCACAAAAGATGACACAAAAATACTGTTTCGGCTGTTATGAAATACTGACTTTTTATTAAGTGGAATGATTTAAAAAAAAACATCTGTATTTTCAGTTAACACTATCTTCTTTGTTTTTCTTCTAGTGGTGGTTAAATCCTGATCAATCAAACTTCAATCTGTGGGGACAGGAGACGGTGATGCAGTGTTAACGGCTGATGGGATTGGGGATGGGGTGACATTTTTACATTCTGTGTTCAGCATTTATATGTCGCTGTGTAAATAAAAATAATTGGAAGTCTGATATGTCCTGTTTACTCTATCAACACATTTAAAAAAAAGAAAAAAAAAGTGATCTATAAAGAGGCCTGAAGAATCATACATACAGCCTTTTTGGAGGGTACTTCAAGATGAAACCCCTCCCGCAGTCCTGGCTCCCCCTTGCTGTAGCATTTATGTTGTGATAGCAGTTGCTTCCTTTGTGTGTGGGAACACTGAGCTACAAGTTGTTTTAGTGTGTGCTGGGATTCGAACCCCTGACCTCCTGTTCCAACGTTGGTAATGTTGCCACTACACCAGCCCGCTGCATGCAAGCATGCACACATGCACACACGCAATCTATATACCAATATAAAGAAAAAATATATATAAATATACACAGTTGTATATATTTGTGTGTATGGATATAAAGGTATGCATACATATATATTTTCTTTATATTATTGATACTTATATTTATTCTTTAAATTGCTTGTCATAACCATTACATGAGGACAGAATTTTGTTCCAGTGCACGCAAATGCGATGAATCCCTGAATTATTTATTAAACACCTAAACAGATGTTAACAGCCACAGAAAGCAGGTCTCAAAGGCACACACTGGATGGTGCAATACACAGCAAATACCTGCACACGTGTAGGCAATGATGCACTGATGGGGATAAAGAGAATTTTTCACTTTGAATTGAACACAACAGTGTAGAAGTTCAATGTAAGAACAGTTTCTAACTTCACATCGCCATCATGAAATTAAAATGAAAATGATTATTGCATAATTAGTCATAATTTGACACTTAAAGCTATTCTAATGTTATTCATCATAACAGTGGCCAACACAATTACAGCAGGTAGTAAATTATGAGCTTATTCCTTGTGTTCACGGATGCCCATGCTCCAAAGAAGAGGCTGGTCTGTGGTCACAGTTACGGCCTTCCTGGGCTTTCCTGGGTCAGTGGGCTCAAAAGTGTTGGAGGTGCTAACCAGCTTCCCAAACTGCAGGATCTGGTTATCTAAACAGAAGAAAGAAATAGAATAATTACACAATACTAATGACAGACCAAGTTATACCACACTTAATGCTGTTTGGCTGTTTGTTATGTTGCTGCATGCCAGGCTTTTTTTTTGTTTTTTATAAATGGTCTGGAACAACTTGGCCTTAGATAACTTTTGTAAGGCAGGGTGGTCCACATAACTTTGGATTGTGACTGTGCAAGGTAGTGTGAGGCCACAGGAAGTTTAACTGCCATATCCACAAAGATTCACAAAGGCTCTTATGCTAAGGCCACTAAAAATACTCCCACTTTGTGATTACTGAAGTGTGCACAAATCCTCTTTAAGAGAAGCCTTCAACTGCCACTACCAGGGAAGGTAATCACTGGGGTGTATAAGTCACATACCACATTTTCTTTTCTTGTGCAATTTTATTCAAAAGTCTTCAGTACTTTTCCAACAACTAAAAAATGATTTGAAAGGATACCTGTACAACAGCGACCTCAAGTGGTCAAACTAGGAAATTCGGTATCTCTGCAAACAGTGCAAGACAAACTTTGCCATCTGCTGGTTCTTTATTGGGAAAATATTTTGCCTTTGCTGTACACGACCAAGAGCCATGTTCACTACCATCTGAGCCTCCTCTCACTGACTCCCACTCTGCTTCAGAACCAATATCAAATCTTAGTGATAACCTTTATGGCTCTTCATTGCATCACTCCCTCTGATATTTTTTTACCACCTGTATGAGCAGGTATGTAGTTTGAAATGCTCAGGCAGAGGTCTTTTAAAAGTAGAAGTGATGGAGTGGTTTTTGATTAGGGCTCCAAACCTCTGGCACAACCTGCTAGAAGAAATCACATCATCGCAGTTCTTTTAAATCTCTTCTTGAAACTTTTATTAGAGAGCCTCATTTTATGAAAAACAAGTTTCAAAGTAGTTTCAAATCTAATGATTTGCAGATTTTGCCTTTTTACATTGCTGTCTTATGTAAATCACTGTGTATCTTGGTTTAAAATAGTTCTATAAATACTGATAATCATAGCGACTGAAAGATTTTTCTATCCCAGTACACTTTTACTGCACTGGCAGTGTGGGATCACACTAAAGCTGCTCCCAATCAGAACCTTTTCAGATGGTATTACATAATAAATCAAAAGCTGACTGCACTTTTCTGGGTTCCTAATTCCATTAATTTTGACAAGATTCCCAACACCACTGGCTGAAATGCAGCCCAAAACCATGCTGTACTTCTGTCCTGACTGTCCCAAACATGAGGATTTGAACCAAAGATTTCAAATTTGGATTCATCACTGCATAAGACCTGATGCCACTGATTTTCAGTAGACTTGTGTAATTTGGCATACATCAGCCTTTTCTCACTGTTTCCCTTCATTAAGAATGGCTTCTTGACAGCCACCCTTCCACTGAGACCATTTCTGATGAGGATTCAGTGAACAGTAGATCAATTGAAGAGCCAGATGCATCTGTTTCCTGTGTCAGGCTGAATATTCTCCTGTTTCTTAAGCAAATGACTTTCAGATACTTTTCATCTGCTGTAGTTTTTCAGGCTTGTCACTTCATTTTTTATCCTTCATTTGTCCAGATTAATGAACTTTTTTTTTTCGGACACACTGCACATCATGCTGAGATATCCCCAACTTTCTGCTAAGCTCTTTGGGAATGACCTTATTGGTGCAAAAATATTTTTTTATGCCTTTCAAATGGTGTTTGGCTTTTTCATACATTCAAATATAGAAATGGGAACATATTAGACAACACTGGTTAATTCCTTAAATCAGGGGATTTTTAAAAAGCTTGAAAGAAATAAAAACATGCCTCTGAAAATGTTCAGGTACTGGAGTGAAAAAGCAGCCAGTGCCCAAAGAAAAAATTTGAAAGACCTTCAGAAAGTCTGGAGAACTATTGCTCAAGACCACTTTAAAAAGAAATACAAGAAAGTCTGGCTCCTTGGAAACGAAATATAAAGCGCGAGCGGTGGCTAAAGATTTTTGCACAGCACTATAAATATTAAACTAGGGGAAAATAACAAATCACTGAACATGCTTCAATAGCCCCAAATGGCAACAAATGTGAATTTGGATGTCACTTTTTCCATTAAGCGTTACATTTATTTACGCTGCATTAACTCTGAACAAGCTGAGCTGACAAACACAGAGAATGGAGCTACTGAATTGTGTCTAATATGAAAGGCTATGCTCACCATAGGAGATTTACACCTGGGGCTTCTTGTTATTTCTCCATTTTTATCAGGTTCTGTGTCCTTAACATCTGCAGCAAATTAAGTACTTAATAAATTTCTGTTCTTCAGTTTTGTAAAAGCAAAATTCTACTTCAGTTGTGTTAATGAAGAAAACAAATAATGTGGTTTTAGGTTCTGATTCAAGAAAGGTTTCTTTTGGAAAGCTTTGACCCATTCATGTCTTGACACTTTCATAAAGTAAGACATCGCAGCTTTTTTTCCCCCATTATAGTCTCAAAAAGTACTTAATCTCCCATTGACTTTTTTCTAATTCTCTGCTTTGCCTGCTTGGTGTCAGTGGGTTACGAGCAGTGTTTAAGAGTCAGTTGGAGGATGAGTGCTCATGAACACCACAAACCACGCAGCAAGTAGGAGTTCTTTGTTTCTTCTTGTGAAATAATTTCTGCTCTATTAAAATATCAATTTTAATATTTTGTGGAAGCAACGCTGCCTTAATTAATGCCTGCACAAAACACAGACCTCCAAGGTCTCACTGACTAGCCATAAAACATACAAGCATGATTTATTTGAATGGCTGCACTGGCACCGTCAAAAAGGTCAGTAAACCTGTGCAAACCACATTGATATGTTTCACTATAAGAAACAATAAGTTATGATTTTATACCATAAAGGTGGCCATTATTACCGTCACAAACATGGGGAACTTTATTATAAACACCTGCACATCAACTTGTCTGTGCAATTATCCAATCAGCCAATTGTGTGGC
>VUQJ01008304.1:29610-54052 GCA_015108635.1 Andinoacara biseriatus | reverse complement strand
AAAAGGGACATCCCCCCCCCCCCCCCCCCCCCAAACGCCCATTATGAGCCAGTAAAAACACAGCTCAAGTCGTGTTTCTGGGTAACAGATCGATGGAAGTCCAATATTTGCTGTTTTGGCCTGGCAAGTTATTGGTCATTACCAACACCTAAAGAAACATTTCTTTGGCTGATGGAGCTCTGTGACAGCTGGGATAGGCTCCAGCTCCACCGCAACCCTGATGAGTGGAAGAAAATAGACAGATGTATGAATGGATTTGTGTGTGTGTGTGTGTGTGTGCGCGCGCATGCACATGCACATGCACGTGTGTGTGTGTGTGTCCTTTAATGCTGGTAAAGTAAATAAGGTTCAGAGTTAACGTGAGGAGAAGACTGTCAGGATCTGCTGTGTGGAGTGCAGTTTGTTTTTGTTTCTGATGTCCCAAGTGGAG
Source organism: Andinoacara biseriatus (assembly GCA_015108635.1). Taxonomy (NCBI): domain Eukaryota; kingdom Metazoa; phylum Chordata; class Actinopteri; order Cichliformes; family Cichlidae; genus Andinoacara; species Andinoacara biseriatus. The sequence continues at coordinate 53,622 of VUQJ01008304.1, read as the reverse complement.
GATGCAGGGGTACAAACATAAAACCAGTGTTTACTGCTTATGGTCAAAAAGAAACACAAAGTCCAAACTCTTTGAATCCATGAAAATGGGACCACAGGGCCTACACAACCAGGAATAACAAGCACACACATAACACCAAACAGAGGATTATTTATAGACATATTGCCTGAGGATTGAACACAGGAGAGTAACAAGACACAGCTCAACCAAATAAGAGAAAGTAAAACTCAGAACAAGACACAGGAGATAACTGATTCCTAAAGTAAAACAGGAAATGAACAACTGAAACAAGGAAATGCAAAAACATGAAGGAACCAATAAAGGAAGACACAGAAGGATGATGATGAGGAGTGTTACTATAACTACACATAAAAGGACCAAGCACCAGAAAATACAAACCAAGAACACAACAAAAACTAAGAGCACAAACTCAGTGAAACCAAACAGAAAAATGTCTAAAGATAACCACAAATTCAAATTCTAAAGAAAACACACCATGACAACACCAGAGGACACAGGCGAGGGAAGAACACTAAATAATGAATATGAAGGAACTAATGCCAGAAAGTACCAAAAGATTAACACAAACACTAAGTAGAACTAAAGCCTCCAGTTGCTGAGGAGCAAATAAAAATCAAAACCTCAACAATACACATAACTAAAAACCAAGAAGCACAATGACGCCAAACATCTTAAACATCTAATAATAAACAAGAATTTGTTCATTCAAAACCCTGGGACCATGACAAAGACAGCTAAACAATGAGGTAAAATCCTAAGTTATAAATTAGGTAAAGCAAAGGGGAAAAACAAATCTCTGTAGGCTATCACTGGACGTGACCAGTCACACTGTTATTTGATACACTGTTATAAAAACACAGTTTTACTGATGATAAAAATCACTTAGCGTTTGAGTTTATTTGTATGTAATGAATAACATCAGATTGCTATGAAAGCTTGTTTCCACCAATTTTTTTGCTATCCTTAACTAATAATTTCACATTAGGTATCTCAAAATTTTGAGAAAATGATGCAAAATTTCAAGTTAGCCCTGCCAATCATGAAGCTCCGCAAAGAAGGTCATTTCCTTGTTACCAGGAAGCAGATGACACAAACGAGTAGCAACAGTATCAGTGAGCTACCAGTGTATAGAAAACATAAACTGTCATCAGATTTTTGAGCTTTGAATGCCTTCTAGTGAATAACAACTGCATAAAAGGTAAGGACTCAATGTGTTCATGTCGAACTGTTGGACAGCTGACCCTGTCTAAGCAGCTGTCCAACAGCTGATGCCTTCCTCATCCTGTTTCCGGGTAACAAGGAATTGACATAGCTTTACAAAGCCTCCTGACTGGCAGAGCTAACTCAAAATTTCGATTTATTAACTCAAAAAAAAATTTTTTTTTCAGTGGTGGAAACAAGCTTCCATAGATTACAGTTCCGGCATACATCTGCCATGAATTGAAAATCTCAAAATGTTGGTAAAAGAGTCTTTCAGAGGTTAATGTTCTCATCATCTTTGTGTACGTAGTTGCTGAAATAAAGCTGTCTGCACAACTGAGCATTGCTGCCATTTGTGCCTATACGTGGAGATGAGCTCCTTTTATTTTATTAGGTATTTCACAGTTCTACTACTTGGAAAAGTCTGCAGGAAAAATATATGCATGTGTGCAAGAACAACGTGACAGTGCATCACAGCCAGGATGTGTTTGTGAGTGTTTGCATCAGCACTGTTTGAATATCTTTGCAGATCTGGGCCTCCTTATGTCATTGTAGCCTTAAGAAGGCTTCACTGATTTCTTTTTGTGATCTCCGTGATTCCCCATTGTTTAAAAGAGGAAAAGACAACTTCCTACTGTGTTCATCTTTTTATCTCAGGGATAATCCAAAGAGCTTCAATAAAATGTGCATGATGGGAACAGCAGCAGCAGAGGCTTACCCACAGTGGTGGCAACAAGAGTCAAACAGAGTGTGAACCATTATGAGAAATGCAGCTGCGACTGAAGTCATTTTTATGGTTTAGCATAAACAATCAAAACAACCCTGTTTTCTCTTCTTCTCTGCCTTGTTCTTTCTTAGCTTCTTCTTTTCTTTCTGCTTCTCTGCTATTACACCAACACTGTGATGCTGACCTTGCTTTCGTATTGCCTTTACAATACATTTTCAGCAAATATGACAGCAGCTGAGGCTGCACTATTCACCTCTGCTCAGCCTTCATCCTTCTGAGCAAAACGTAGTATCAGTTACCAATCAGCTGTGCAGAGCAGACCAAAGGCTATAGCACATATTAATCTCTGCTCACTGAGTCACAGCACAGCAGCTAAAACAGCCAGACACTCTGGTGTAATACTGTATGTTGCTGCTGCTAGCATTGATTAAAGAAGGCTGTTTTATCGATCAGCTAAATTGCTGCTGTGGAACGAGGGAGGGAAAGAAAAGGGAAAAAAGAAACGTGAAGACAGCGGCATGGATTGAAGATGAGAGAAGGACGAGAAAAAGGAAAGAAAGAGACAGACTGCTGGACAGGATGAGAGAGGGACACACAGACAAAGAGTGTGGGGCAAACAACTTCCAGCGCTGTCTCTGATGGGAGCATCACCATGGTGATGGGCTGAATTAAAGCCACTGTTTGGCACATCGCTGCTCTGCCCCTGAGAATCAGGAGGCTTCTGCTGCAATCTCTGCACAGCAGTTTGAAAGAATGAGTCCATTGCACCGCTTCGATCAGTAGGCTGATTGCAGAAGAAAGGGGAAGTGATGAGCAGGTAGTGGGCTGTGTCACCAGTGACAGGTTGCTACGGGTGATGAAGCACCTGTCTGTGCGTAACGGTGGGTCGGTGCTTATGAAAAAGGTGTCTGCCGCTGCAGCTGGCATGAAACACATCTACTGCCCTGACCTAATTCTTGATGTTTGCTACAAAATTAGGTTATTTTTCAACATTTATCAGACAAGATAAATGTTGTTTTTCAATGCACACACAGACCCTGACAAAGAAGCTGACACACTTGACTCACTGATGTCTGCTAATTTATCTGGTTTCCACTGTAATTGGCTGGTGTTTTTCTTAGCAAGAGGAAAGTCAATATAGCACACATAAAATAGTTAAGAGTTAAGAGGGGATTAGATTCTTGGCTAGAATGTCAGAGGGTCTGTTTTGGTGCATCTTGACCTCATCCTGCTGCCTCTCGACACTTGGCTCATGTACTATGCGCAATGAGGGTTAAAGTGCAGACTTCACACAATTTTGTGTGAGCGTGTTCAAGTCTCAGGTGTGCTGTGCTGGCAGTTCAGTCGGCATATAAATAAAAGTGTCCCGTCTGAACCATCAGATCCTTCATACCCCACACACCTCCCTTATCCACCCCGTCCCCTTCAAGTATTGACCCAGGGTGGTTTGTCTTATTCTTGCCAATGCAAGCACATCTTCATCTTCAACCAAACACACACAAATCCACAGAGAGTGTGCACGCTAGGAAATTTAAAGAAGGCGTTAAAAGTTTTCCACAAGGTTTAGGAGTGTTTATGGGAATTTTTGACCATTCTTCCAGAAGCACATTTGTGACACTGATGTTGGACGAGAAGGCCTCTCTCACAGTCTCCACTCTAATTCATCCCAAAGGTGTTCTATTGGGTTGTGATCAGGACTCTGTGCAGGCCAGTCAAATTCTTCCACACCAAACTCTGTCATCCATGTCTTTATTGTCCTTGCTTTGTGCACTGGTGCACAGTGATGTTGGAACGGGAAAGGGCCATCCCCAAACTGTTCCCACAAAGTTGGTAGAATTAAATTTTCCAAAATATCTTGGTGTGCTGAAGCATTAAGAGTTCCTTCACTGGAACTAAGGGGCCGAGCCCAGCTTCTGAAAAACAACCCCACACCATAATCCCCCCTCCACCAAACTTTACACTTGCAGTCAGACAAGTAATGTTCTCCTGGTAACCACCAAACCCAGACTGATCCATCAGATTGCCAGATAGAGAAGTGTAATTCATGGAAGTGATTGGAACATCTGAATTCAATGATTTGGATGGGTGAGTGAATACCTTTGGCAAAATTGTGTATTTTTCTATTGAGTTCTGTGAAGTAGCTTTATCTATTGTGTGACACATTTTCTACAATAGCTTTTCCTTTAGGAATACATATTCATTAGCCTTTAGGCAAAGCTTCTTATTAAAGAGACAATAAAACTGTGAATGGACACAGACCTTGTTTGTGGCTCTGCTGGATGGTTCTCTGGATAAAGGCCTGGACGTCTCTGTAGGTCTGGAGGAAGCGGTCCTGGAATCGGCTGGCCTGCTCACTGCTTACCCCCAAGATCCCTGATAGACGCTCACGGCCTGCACGTGATAATATAAATCAGGGGAGGAAACAATCATTTCAGGCAGACAACTCTGACCTATGAAATGATCAATTTATTCCAGCAGTAGAATATCAGAAGTTGCTGTTTGGAATCAAGGCTGTGCGATCATCACTTCCCACAAATATAACATATACCAAATTGCCAAGTGAAGAATAAAATGTCCCCTGGAGCATACAGGCAGGCAGCGATGCGGCAGGAGCAGCACTGACATGCCAGAGGAGAGATGGGGAATTTGAAAGGATGTGTTTGGTCTATAACATGAGGAGAGTGGGGTATGTTAGTGTGTGTAATGTAGTGCAGCTCTCACAGGTTTTGAATGCTTAAGAATAAATTAAGCAAAATTATCTTCATCATTTCTCATCAAAGATACTGGAGACAGATTGGTGATGTTAGAGGGAGAGAATAAAGTTGAGAGGAGCTAAGCGAACAGAGGACAGACTGGACCAGAGGGTAGGAGAAAGGAAAAGGGAAAAGTAGAGCAAACTGAGGAGTGGGATACGGAACAGGACATGATAAAAGGAGTGTGGGCACAGATCACTGAAAGACTGAGAGGTGAGTATTTGTGTGTAAAGATGAAGGCAAGAACACAAAAACTTAATGTGTGTTTTTCCAGGAAGTTTTAAAGGTGTGCAGTTTGTAGCACAAGCACGGGATGAGGCCATGAGTCAAAAAGCGTAGAGGGTTTGCTAATGAGCACCGCAGTTACTAAGTGTATTTTTTCTGGTTTTGAGCTCAGAGGGGTGTGTGATGATGAATGGTTGGCTGTTAAAGCAGGGACTCAAAATCACTATCACCATATGACAGAAAAGAAGCAGCTCTCATCTGCTGGATGTCTGAATTTCACAGTGAAACATCAATTACAAGCACAGCTTCACTATTGAAATGACAAATATTTCATAAACTCTGGATTCTTTGAAAAAACAAAGAAGTAGATGTAGTTTCCATTTAATTTAAATGGTTCAATTCACCTAAGGAAAAAAATATAGCACATAAAGCACATCTGCAGAGGAATGTTTAATATGGGCAGCACTCTGTTGTTAGTAGTGTAATGAATGGAAATTCAACCAAAAATATGCTAAAATTCTGGGCCAATGAAGTAATTTAGATATTTTAAAAATCAATAAAATTAACTTAAATGAAGTTTTACTTAATATTTTTTCTCTATGTGTTTTTACTGGCAATTTTTTATGCAGTAAAAAAAAGTATATATTCACTGTTTCCCTTTTTTCTATTGCGATAAAGAACATAAAACTAAATATCCAAATATCTCCATCGTGCATTTTGTTTTTGGAAAGTTGGCCACCAAGAAGAAAATAGAAATAGATAAAACGTCTAAAATTATATGATTTGGTATGTCTGTCCTCAGTGGTGGACAAAGTACTCAATTCTAGTACTTAAGTAAAAGTATTGATACTCATGGTCAAATCTTACTCAACTACAAGTAAAAGTTGCTCAGTCAAAAGTTTACTCAAGTTAAAGTACTAAAGTACTTACTTTTGAAAATACTTAAGTATTCAAAAGTACATGCATCTAAAAATACTGAAGTATTCAAAAATACAAATCATATTTTCTAATACCAGTAAATTGCTGTATTGTTTTGAGTGCTTTTACAGAACCTTGTAACTTGCTGAAACCATCTGATGATGTACTGACATGTAGAACCACTCTGCAACAAAAAGTCTGCACCACCTGTAAAAACTTCAGCATAAAAATGCAAGAAAAAAAAATGGGACAACTAGTTTGGTCATTATTACATTGATTATTAGTTCTGAATGTTGTTCGACAGCTATGTCTGTCTGTTGGTGCTACCTTTAAGAAACTGCTTAAACCTCAGTCAGCTTCATTTAAAGATTTTATCTAAATTGAAAAAGTTTGCTTACATAGCTCAATGTGCTTTCTCAGGTTGGATGGCGAGTTCTTAAATGTGGAAATATAGTTTGTTTGTGGTAAACACAGAAGACATTTAAACTGATACGAAAATCTTTTTAGTCCTGAAATCTCAAACACTGAGCTGAGATTTGGCCATGGGTGCGGGGGTTTCTCTGCTTAACCTTCTCCAACCTTCTCCATCGCTTCTTTCTGTTTGAATGAAAGTGGGAGCTCAGCTCAAGTCAAAAATGGCGTAATTCCAAATCCTAGGTGTGAGCGGAGACTGTGATTGGTTTCCCTTCTTGTGAGGAGCATAGCGTGTGACCAATTGCATTTCAGTAAAGAAAAACAGCAACAGAGGACTGCAAAGCTCTGCTGAGCCAAAAGGAACGAGTAATGAAAAGCTTCCTAGAAGTGTAGTGGAGTCGAAAATACAATATTTGTCTTTGAAATGTAGTGGAGTGAAAGTCATAAGCACATGAAAAAATAAATACTCAAGTAAAGTAAAAATACTCAAAAAATGTACCTAAGTACAGTACTCAAGTAAATTTACTCCGTTACTGTCCACCACTGTCTGTCCTTGAGCTAAACAATTATTGAAACAAGTATTTTCAGACACATAACTGGTTATGTTTCTGTGGTGAGCTTGAATCCACTTAGTCGGGTGGATAAACAGCCAACAAAAAAGGAGAATAAGACACATTTTAGCAGGTGGGTGTTGGATAGATATTACTGAGCACCGACTCTGTGCTGTGCATTCCTGTGTGTGGGATGCCCCACATTCCTGTTGAATGAGGTCAGTTCAGTGAGTGAACTTTAACCTTCATTGCTGCACTGTTTCTCTCATACGCCAGTCAATCATTCTGTCCTTTTATCCTTTTCTACTGCTGCCACCTTCCTGAGAGCCTCGCTGAAGTATAACCTAACATGCATTATCCTCTTTTTTTTAAAAACTGGGACCAAAATTTAGAATTAAGACTTGAAAGTAGTGACTGAGACCATAAATTCATCAGGAAAGTCTTTACCGAGGTGAGCTATAGGGTCATTTTCCCCATAGAATGCACTGCCTTCCCTTTTCAAACCAGTAGGAACTGTCCATCTTTTATGTACAGTCTATGGTCTAACATCCTTCATCCTGCCTTTCCAGCATCATTGTGCGTCCTTCTTATTTGTGGCCCCAGTCTATCTATGTATGTGTATGACTCCACAGCATTGCTCTGCCCCTCCTCCCTGACCAGATTAGTGCCTCGTTGAGAAGGTTTCTCTTAGTATTCGGTCACCATAGCAACACATCCCTCCATGAAGAGCCGTCTGTGTCTTGATGGATCAGGAGCTCCTTACATTCCTCTTCGTGTTTCCTTCTTTCCCTCTCAGCCCCACCTGCTGTTTGCTCTTCCATCGCCCCTACATTACTCTCTTCCCCACCACACCTCTTTTCATTTTCACCTTTAGCCTACATGTTGTACATCTGACTTGTTTTACCCACTCTCACGCTGCTGCTCTCTTTGAGACAGGCAATACTTACTCTGCATTTTTATCTCTGACCTTTTGCTCTGTGATTTGTCCCGGTATGTGTTGTCCCCCATGCATGTCTCGCATGAATAGCTTTCTCATGTGCCTCTTTAGCTATTGTTGTTGGGGTTTTATTGACCGATTTGGTATCATGTCCAAGAGTAACTATGTTTGAGCTGTGAGTCCAGCTCAAATAGAAATACAACAGAGCACTAAAGCATCAGACTGAGAGCATGCTCAATCTAAAGTGAGGAATCTTAAATGCAGATTCTGATGCAAAATGTGGGCTTCAGGATCACTGCTTTTAATTAATTCAATCAGAACTATTTTCCGGTTGTGTCTTAGGAGTCGGTTTTCATAAGATATCATGTTTGGATCACAGTGACAGATGAGAAAATCTAACAAATCCACAGGAGCAGTAGTTCAGTTATGACCAGAATAAGATTGTTACTTCCGTGTGCTGTAACTCATGGTGGTGGGATGGGTCTGTTGTCGTCCTTCCATGTGCAAACACAGAAAGCTGGTGGCAGGAAGAGCAGCAGCAAGACCCCTCTATAGGACAGAGCAGGCGACAACGACACACTTCAAACTCAACAGAATGGAGCGGAGTGGCTGGGGTGGAGGTGGGCTGCGAAGCAGCTTGCAGATGGACATAAACTGTATGCAGAATTAAAAGAGCTTAAATAATGTGCCCCATATGGAATCAGCAAATTAGATGTGTGGTAGGGTATCAGTGGAGCTATCAGCTGGTCTGTGGTTGTGCTTGTCTTCTTTCTTCGCCATGCTCCACCTGTCCAATAGCTTCATGAAACCCATTGCTGGGAAGTATATGTGCAATCTTGATGAGAGGCAGACAAGCATACAAACAGCTGATGCCTCAGATACCAGAATCAAAGAAGTAAGTCACCTGTGACATTGATTTGTGGTCATGTGTGTCTATGTTCATGTGTGCATGCTCATGAGCACTTGCACCTGTGTGTGAATCTCAAATGGGTCACAAGTCACACACACAAGTCTCTTTAAGGACCACTGGGGTGTCTTACATATTCATTTTCCTCTCATTTTTTCTTCTCCTACCCCCCTCCCCCCAATAAAAGAAACAGGAAAACAGCAAAACTATGTCCCAGCAGAAATCGCTGGGCATTTCTGAGTAAAAACCAAAGAGGAGCCGTCAGAGCTGGAAAATGAAGACAATGTGGAAATAACAAAAACTGCAGTTCCTCCAGGTGATGCTTGAGGCTGGCCCGATCCCCATAGCCTCCCATGTATAAACGAATGCTCTTTTTCTTTCCCTCAAGTGCTGCACTGCGCTCTAAATGATCTATAATGCTAATTCATTTATAGTTTTTAACCTATGAACTGCTTGTCACACTTCAACCCATTATGCTGTCATTTGGAAACATACTCATCATTTGTTCAATTGATTGACAAACTGCTTTGTGTTTGCACTCACCTGCCCCATAAATAACAGAGTAGACAATGCGTTTGGTGTGCTCCCTGTCCTCAGAAGTCACCTCATTCTCACTCATCCCCTTCCTGAGAGACAGATTCAGAGAGAGAGATGCTTTTTGTCCATTAGTGAAAGAAATTTCACTAATATTTTATCCATTTTCATTGTCGTGGAAGAAAAGAATTATGATTTACAGTCCATTTAAAACTCCAAAGTGACACCTGCTTTCAGGAAAATCCTGTAAGTCCTTGGTTTACAAAGTTTAAACATTTAGAAATGCCAAATCACTGCTCCTAATGACAGAAAATTTCTGCCACCAAATGGAGATTAAATATTGTTCAGTTTGACTGAGGTGTGGTTGGCAAGAATTTTGAAGGACTGGCCAAAGAAATGCTGGGCAGAAAATGTGAAAAAACAGAAACATTAAGGGCAATGATAAAAATAAAAAAAAAAACAAGGCCATCAGACAACAGATTATAAAAGCAAGAAGAAAGTGAGACGCAGTGTGAGATGATAGATGTTAAAGACACATGAAATAGAGAAAAGAACAGAGGCTGCAGGAGAGAGAAAAAAGCAGGGACAGACAGACAGAGACAATTATGTAATGTGATTTGTAGACAGCCGTAGTACCAGGGATCAGACAGGGTGGGATGACACGTCTGCAAAGTGGCATTTCTGGAGGGGCTGACAGGGAGCTGCCACAGCTAATCAGTGTTGAAGGAGTGTCCCACACATACACACAGTACAAGTCTGGTGAGCTTCAACACCGGCCTTACATGGTTACATGTATCATCTTAGATATGTTGACAGTACAGTTTCTCTCTGGCAGGCCAATGCACAGATATTCATCTGTTAAATGACTTCAGAAAGTAAAGGACAGGTAACCTGTTAGGTCCAATAGTGAGCATTTTACTCCACTAACGTCTGACTGAACAGAAGTCAATTTGGATTTTCATTGCCACCTGCTGGAGAGGCATTAAATAACTGAAGAGTTTAAAAAAACAAAACAAAAAACTACCTGTTGTTTTGTGGGTAAACATGCTTTTAATTTGCAGCAGGACAAATAACAAACAGAGCAACAAGTTGTTCTCTTTTCATTAAAAAGAGCTTTGCATAAAAAAAGCTCTGCATAGAAAAAAAGAGTCCGTATAATATTCAATCAATTAATTTTATCTTCCTTATTTTTAAGAATGTTTTGGAGTTGATCTGTTTTGAGACTTTATTAGTATGAACGCTGTATTAAAAATGTTTGACAAACATTCTGCAACAATCTGGTAATATCTATTTCCAATTAGAGATAGATGAGGAGCATCACTTCCCTTTCTCTGAATGTAAAAAAAAAACTGTGTGGAGAAGAAGGGAAAGAAGGAAACTGAAGGGAAACAAAAGTCTGAAATGGAGTAAAGGAGAGAGAAAAAAAAGGGTATAAAAACTACAAAGGGTAACAACTTGAACAACATCACAAGAATTAAAGCAGAGGGATAACTAGGTGAGCAGAAGACTGAGGAAGAGTGAGAACGAGAGTCTACAAGAGGAAGAGACTAAGGTGGAGTAATCCCAGCAGAGCAGCAGTGACTCCAGTTAATTTGTTTAAAGGTGAAAGAGAGATAATGAAAGAGACACACTCCAAAGCCTCAGTAGAGCTGTTCTTATGCTAATCTGTTTAACCGGGCGCCCTCTGCCACACACCTGTCTGAGATGGATGACAGGAGTATAGGTATGACACACACCATACGCACATCATCAAAGAGTCAGGACAGACCTGCGCTAGCACTGACACACTGCGGCGGCAAAGAGAAGGAAAAAAATACGCACACACAAAAATACTTTAAAAGCCCAACAGTGTAATCAGCAGGCTGACCAGCCTTGGGGTGTCCTGCCCAGTGAAGAGAGACAGAAAGAGGCAGTAGTCATGGCAACCAGACTAGTAGCATTTGAAGTGAAACAAGAGAGATTGGGAGGCAGAGAGGGAAGGAGAGCACCAAAACTCACCTTGGCAAGTGGATCAAGGGAGAACCTGAGTGTGTGCGTCTGCGCATATGTGAGTGAAAGAAACCCACCACTGAGAGGCCAGCATGGTGAAGACATCAGCCCGTGGATTTGTAAAAATGCGGAGCAGCTCGGGGTCAGAGGAGAGGTGAGCCAACAGACGCAGCTCCACTTGGCAGAAGTCTGACACATACATGCAAACACACAGACACGGTCATGGATACAGGCCATAACCACCAGACATATTTCTTTAACGTCACATCATCTTATCAGAAAAACTGCACAGCAGACTCCACACAAAGTAAAAACCTTTAGATCTTTAATTTTAAAAAAAGAGTTTGACATTTTGGGCAAAGAGCTATTTGACTCACTGGTAGTTTTGAAGATCAATACCACTTTTATGTGTGGATAGTCACTATACAGCTAGAGCCAGCTGTTGGTTTAAACAGCAAGTGTGTTTCCTTTGGAAGGTAGCAACCCCTTTCCAGCTCCTGCACATGACATTACTCCCTTTTACTGTTCAGAAGTTCTATATTGTATGATTAAATATTAAAATATTTGTAGTTTTTTTTATTTAAACATAACACAGTGGAAGGTATTATGGGTGCTAAAACTACTACTTGCTGTTCCCCAAACTGCCATCCTGAGTGGAGCAACCAATACTGACACCAAGGTCAAAAGAGCGAGAGCTTCCAGTGAGGAATAAAAGGCAACTGTGTGTAGAAAAAAATCAATTTGTGAGCTACCAGCTGTTGACAGCAGTGTGCTCTATCAGCAAAAGAATTTACGCTTCAACCTGCTGAAAGGAAACTGTTCTAATTTTCTCTGGTGGTTAAAGACACACAGTTAAAACAGCCACTCCACAGTCTGTGGCTGTGGTGGTGTCAGATGAACTGATACACAATGTCATAGAGGGCTCTCAGTTGGATTCAGGCGAAGGCCAGTCACACTCTACCCACATGAGGCCGGGCATCATCTTGAACCAGAGGGAACCCAGGGCATATTGCACCAGCATAAGGTCTGACAGTGGGTCTGAAGAGTTCACCCTGGTATCTAACAGCAGTCAGGGAACTGACAGAGGTCTTTGGAATCCCCCCCCAAAAAATATGCTTCCCTACACATCACTGACCCACTGCCAAACCGGTCATACTGGATGATGCTGCAGGCAGCACGATGTACATCATGGCATCTTCATACTCTTTCCCATCTGTCACATGTGCTCAGTGTGAACCGGCTCTCATCTGTGAGGAGAACAGAGCACCAGTGGCAGGCCTGGCAGTTCTGGTGTTGTCTAATAAAAGCCAATCAAGCTGCGTCGTGCTGGCCTGTGAGCTCATGTCCTGCCATAGGACATCATGGCCTCACGCCACCCTCATGGAGTCTGATTATGATCGTTTGGTCAAAGACATGCACACGAGTAGCCCGCTGAAGGTTATTTTGTAGGGCTCTGGCAGGGCTCCTACTGTTCCTCCTTGCACAGAGGAGCAGATGCCGGTCCTGTTGCCAGGTTGCCTTGTTACCTCTCCAGTTGCACCTGTTGTCACTTTCATTTGCACCAAAGCAGTTGACATAGATTTACAATGGTTTCTGCTTTCTAACCGGACAGATTGATATCCCTGAAGTTTCACTGACTTTATGTTATACTGTGATGATCAAGTGTTTTCTAAGCAGAGCATGATGATTTTTATCAGAGATTACAGTATGTAATCTAATGTATGTAAGACAACTACAGACAGTAACTGTAGCCTGACTCTGCTGCTTACTTGACATACTGTATGACCTCAGTAAACACTTTGCTGATGAATTTATGAACTCATTTGCTAGTTTGAAAGATACAGCAGGATGTGTTTTAAAAGCACAGCTAACATGTAACCTTAAGGTTTCCTTGGTTCCTCAGTCAGATCATCCCTCATTAGAGACATATGGTTTTAAAAAAACACGATGGTTTTCACTAAAATATTCAAATCATAGCTTCGAAGCAAGATTTCCCAAACCAAAGGGCCATGCCACGTTGGCCACGTCTATCATTTATATACAGTATATGGAGACAACATAGACAGGGCAGTCAGATTTACAGTCAAACTTTTCTCCACAGTATTTACCTAAAAATGAGCTCACTGTCCCACCGATGACAGTTTATTTATTGACCGTCACAATCTCATTTTATCCGGATTCAGGAATGATCTCTAGTGAGTGTAATGTAACTCCTCACAGTAAAGGCCAATTGAAAATGAAAATTTTGCACCAAAAGGGGCTCTGTGTTGTCACCCTATATGAAAGTAATCTTTCTCCTAATATTCCTATTCTAGGAATAAACTACTTTCCTTATGATTTTTTTTTTCAATTTTGTTCAGATGTGGAAAACTATTGTGTCCCTTTGAGCAAAAGTTCCTTCTTATTGGCACAGCCCTTTACATTTTTCAGCCCTTCATGATTATGTGGGCAGCTTTACTAAACTGATCAAATAAAGTACTTTAAAACTTTACTGTCAAAAAGCTCACAACAGGAGCTGACTCTATTTCTTGGCAATGTAATGACGCATGCTGCAATTACACTATTGTGTCCTTCTCCCCAACTCTCCATAATGCATCTAACAACAGGGTTTCCATTGAATGCATCAATTTGATCTCACAAAGCGTTCTGATTTTATTTTGTGTGTGATGTCATAATTACCGTGATTTGGATCCATTTTGCTGCATACAGCTCAGTGAAAAAAACTGCCATGTTAATACGGGTTATTAGGGAAAAGACACGCAACTTGAGACTGCATTAATCATCTTATTAAACCTTGATGTGACTATAGGCAGTGCAAATGGAAATGTCACTCTGATTATAAAGCATTTTAGTTCATACAATGGCAATTACATTTAACTGTTTGCTGAACACGTCACCAAAATTATGAGTCCACATATTATAAATAGCTTTCATGATTTTTAAACTCACTAATCTCCCAAGAACCAGATCTTGTCAACTAAAGAACAGACTATTGTGGAGACAGCTCTAAACACACTGTTTCTAACTGTTTATTCTACTCTCAGCTCTGGATGACGTCATAGAGAGTGAATATCCTTAATATTGTCACCTTAGGCAAACCTTAGACAACCATGTGGATTCCCCAACCAGTTGCTAGTGTGAAACAGGCCATAAAGAGGTATAGGGCGCTGCACTAAAAACCTCCTTGTGATCGCTTTGGTCACTAGCCGCTTGCTACAGTCACCAACATGGGCACTGGCAACTCGTCTGCACAAACTCTTGTAGTGGTAGTGAAACTTAAAAAGAGTGACACAAACTGGAAATGGAGATCATGTAAAAGTTGCACCTTTATAAAAAAAAAAAAAAAAAGTTGCACCTTTTGAAATGCAACTGTAAAGCACAGCTTTTACTTTAAATGTGAACATACTCTGTTTCTGTCACACTTTCACAGTTTTACCACAGCTCGGAGAGCAAATGACGAGTGTTTGCAGATAAGGTGGCGTTGTTCATGCAAACTATAAGCAACTGCGGCAATCTGCCAGCAATTAAAGAAATCAAAAGGAAGTTTTTGGTGCAACACCTTCTTAACCACTGATTTCACCTGGCCACAGCCAGTAACCTCCAACTAGTCACGGAATACACATTTTTTCCCCTAGCAACCTAAAATAAATAAATAAAAATACCTGAATCAAAAAGGTCTCTGACACCAACTTGTTTTCAGACATTTGCCCAAGGCCATTTCATAAGCAGAAAAATAACCAGTGGCTAAAACTATGGACAAACAGAAAGAGTACACACACACACACACACACACACACACACACACACGCCTCTTTGTGGCAAACAACAGCGTGTTAAGGCAAAGTGCCCTGTACTGACAGGTCTATAGCTGCTCTCTTGTCACTTTGGTAGATCTAAATTGAAACAGCTCTCAAGATGCAGTCACACACAAGGAAACCCAAACACACATTTCTATCTACTCTGACAAAGCGACTACAGTGCACTGCATTACTGGTATTCCGCCCAGACATATCCCTTTCCTCCGCTTCCCTGCTTCAAAATCAAATTAAAGTCCACCAAATGCAGGGAAAAGAAACTCAAAACAGATTGAGGAAAATTGAGAGATTTCCACTAAGGATAAAAATACCAGCTAGAATAGGTTTCTGCTACTGTGGAAAGAGGATGAACAACAACAGATATGTGGATAGGACTGCAGGTATTTTATGTCCTGATGCATTAAAAATAAGCAGCATTGAATTTATCTGTGATAAATCTGACAGTTTATGTGATCCGGGTCAAAATGATTCAGTCGTACTAAGAAGGGGAAGCATTTGTAATAAGCTCCTTAGACTGTTCAGCTCAAAATGCAGGCTGAAATAAACACTGATTTCCATTTAGCCAAGCTCAGAGTATAAATTGCAAAGGAAAATCTACAAGGGAAGGATAAAAGCGGAGACTCCAGGGGGTTGGCTGAAGAAAAGAAAGCAGGGTGGTGGGGTGATGGCGAGGTAAACGATGGAGGAAAAGAGACAGAGTTTTGCTTGTGCTGAGATGAGCGAGGGAGTTTCTAAAGATATCATCCCATTAATGTTTCATGAGCTCGATCACACTTCCTCTGAGCACGGCTGGCAGCCTCAGAAACATATTGCTGACCAGGATCTGTGTGTGTGTGTGTGTGTGTGTGTGCATGTGTGTGTAGAGAAACCAAAACAGAAAGGGGAAGAGAAACTTTCTGGGTTGATATTATAGAAATATATACATGTAGAGCATAAAACATGTTAGCATGTGCATGTGCTATATCTGTTCTCCAATGCCCGTTTCGAACAGAATGTCTCTGCGATAAAAATGTAACAATCAAGAATCCCTGTATCGATCCATACAGGAATATCTCTGGCTGGCAAAAAGCTTCTTTTAACTGAACCCTACATTGTTTCTATACATTCATACAAGCACTTTTTTCTACATCTAAGTCCTTTCTAACATTCACACTCCAATGAATACATCAGGAGCAACTTGGGGTTCGCTATCTTGCCCAAGGATACTTTGGCTTGCAGACTGGAGCAGCCATGAATCAAACCACCAACCTTCTGATTAGTAGATGACCTGCTCTATCTTCTGAGCCACAGCCACCCCAAGGCTTACAGCACCTGCAATTCCCAGGCGGTCTCCCATCCAGGTACTAACAGGGCCCAACACTGCTTAGCTTCTGAGATCAGATGAGATCAGGTATGTTCAGGGTGGTATGGGCACAAATGAATAAAAATCCGCAATGGAAACTATCTTGATAGATCAATATTACTACGAGCCAGAGGAACAAAATAAACTTGATTTTGGATTAAACTGTCCCTTTAATAGTGGTTTAGTTTTACTACAATACAACTGAGAAAAGAAACATGTAGTATATACACTCACCAGCCACTTTATTAGGTATAAATGCTCGCTAACACAACTATCTAATCGGCCAATCACATGGCAGCAGCTTAGTGCATTCAGGCATATAAATATGGTCAAGATGACCTGCTAAAGCTCTAACTAAGCATCAGAATGAGGAAGAAAGATTATTTAGGAATTGATAGGAAGGTAACAGTAACTCAAGTAACCACTTGTTGTAACCAAGGTATGGAGGAGAGCATCTCTGAACGCACAACATGCCAAACCTTGAGGCAGATGGGCTACAGCAGCAGCATACGCTACACAGGGTGCAACTCCTGCCAGCTAAGAACAGGAAGCTGAGGCTACAGTTTACACAGGCTTACCAAACTGGAATAACAGAAGATTGAAAAAACACTGCCGGAGTCTCAGTTTCTACTCACTATTCAGATGGCAGGGTCAGAATTTGGCATAAACAAAATGAAAGCATGGTTCCATCCTGCCTTGTATCAACAGGCTGAGCTGTTGGTATGCATTACTTCAAACCACAGATTCATTCCTTGGGCTGCGTACAAATATTTTCAGGGGACAGAGCCATGCCTTTGTAATGCCATCAACCACATGAAACTACATAGTCCTTGGTAATGCTTCACGCTATACTACAGCAAAGTCTGGAAGTTGTGAAAAAAAAAGTGGGGGTTAAAAGCTTAAGGGCCCAACTACAACTTGCACACTGAGTACACGAGATGTCTGCTGGGGGTTGCAGTTGGTTGTGGAGAAGCTTGCAGAAACAACAAATTGAGCAGCGAAGATGTGCTCATTAAAGTCAAGGATGAGCTGAAATTTAAAGTTAACTGTGGAAACACAGATGCCATGTGCACCATTTTCTTCAAACCCAGAAATCCAAGTGACAAAAAAATGCAAATGCCAAATGCAGCCAAAGAGTCTCAGTCTGACCAAAGGTAATTTCCTCTTAATCTGGTCAACACTTTATTTCTTCTACTTTTTCATTCTCATTAACTATTCTTTGAATGCTATATATAAAATGCATTATTATAAAATAAATCGGACGCTGCAATCAAAGATTTGAACAACAAATTTTAGTGCTTCTTGCAGTGAAAAACTGAACAATTTTACCAATTACACTTATAAAAACAGATGAATTAGAAATAAAGGCCTGACTTCAAAACAAGCCTGCTTCTTCTCATGCTTTGTTCTAAAGGCATGCAACTCTTTGTAGTTAAAGTATATTAAGGCCACAGTTGCTACTTTAGGATATAAGAATTACCAAAACCCCCTTTTTGAGTGATCCAAACAATGATACACTGAATTAAGGGTTTTTCAAGTGCATCTTAATTTGTTTTTTGCTCAAGGAAAAAGGGTGGTCACAGAGGGCAACACAATATATACCATTGGTTTAAGATGATTGACAGCTGTTGGCAGACAGTAACCAATATTTTAGATGAGCCCTATTTAGAGTTCAAAATAAATTTTTCAAATTTCTCTTCTAAAAACTGCAATTCCACATAATAATAACTGTAAGTTAGCAGACTATGAGTTCTGCCTGCACACAGACGTGAACAAACCTCATGCGGCTAAAAGGCAGTAACCTGAAACATGCTGGCTTCATCTCTAAAATGTTTCCCGTTAACATTTTACTTTACCTTCAACTTTCATTTTTCAGCCTGTTTTGAGGGTCAAGCTATTTGAAATATTTGTGAAGGAGCTTTTTTTTTCAATATAGTATATTAAAATCTCTAATAAAAAGCTTGCTCGATGGCCAAAAATATATTTTTATGAACTTAGAAGGCTAACAAAAAAAAAAAAAGTCAAATAAAACCAATCTCATTGCATGCTGATGGTCTTAAGCCTGCCTTTGTTCTCATCTTGGCTCTCTTCTTTCTCTCTCTGCAGCTCCCACACACAGCAGACATCTCCGAATAGAAAATGACTGAGTTCACAAATGCAAAAATAAACAATGACACATCAGACACACACAGGTTGCTTTGGGACAGGGATGTTCAAAATGTACTGTAAAGACTAGTTTGTTTATCTTTGGTGAAACAGACTTTTGGACTTTTGTGTTGGGATATCAATAAGCACACACTGCTTTCACAGACTGGAAATTAACATTCAGATACATAACACCTTCTGATGCATCTCATTGAACTTTTATAAGGACACTGGAAAGCAACAGCAGTTTAAACACATGCACACACACACACACACACACACACACACACACACACACACACACACACACACACACTGTACCAGTTAGAGTTTGGAAAGGACATCAGAGGACATCCAAGTGGTGGAGCACTGCGAGGGCTCCCTCGGAGGGGTTGTTTCCATAGCAATCTAGCCTCTAAGTCCATGTGTTACTGTGGGCATGTGTCAGCCTGCTGGCGTGAGCGTGTTAATGCCTCCCTGCTCTTTGTGTATATGTGGGATCCTCACTCTTACTCTGCTGCTGTCCTCATGCTAACCCGGGTTTATCTTTCTGGTTATGTAAGTGTGCCACACTGTCAGGACCAGCAGACACCCCGGCTTCCAGCAAAGCTCTCCCAGACTGACAGTGTCCCGACTCTGCTCTATTTGTCTGCACAGCTAGATCACCATTGCACTCTGAAGTG
This sequence comes from Andinoacara biseriatus, assembly GCA_015108635.1. Lineage (NCBI taxonomy): Eukaryota > Metazoa > Chordata > Actinopteri > Cichliformes > Cichlidae > Andinoacara > Andinoacara biseriatus. The sequence continues at coordinate 34,461 of VUQJ01008304.1, read as the reverse complement.
ACCTTTTGATGCCAGCTGAGGCCATGTCAGCAAAAGCGGGCTGTTTAGCCTCACATTTAGAAACTTCAACTCAAGTATGGGGCCTAGTCAAAACACCGATGCTGCAACTGTTTGCACAAAAAACATTACCCTAGTGTCAAAGAAACTAGTCAGGTCTTTGCAACAAGCATTAGTTCAAAGGCAATAATAAACCTGCTGATAAGAAGCATATTAATATTTTGTGTTAACAAGTCATGTATGATAAAAGATTTATTAACCTTAATAAGGTGTTGTTCTCACTTTGAATCCAGTGGCTATAAAAAAAAAAGCATTGTCATCTGTCAATAAGCACTTGGCTCAACACCAGTAAATGCATAAGTATATACTAATTCTAATAAAGCAATCTGTTTAATTTGCATTTTTAAACAGACTATATACTTTTACCAGGTATAAGTGATAATGTGTTATAGCTGCTTATGATGCTATAATTAACACATTATTAAGCTTTATTGATACATAATATGCTAGCAATCATCTTATAAGGACTTACAGGGGCCTTCTTACCTATGTATTACAAAGATCTTTTTTTTTAAAAAGTGTTATCAAAAACACTTTAATTGGTCTTGTTTGACTTAGATATTTCGTTTTAATCTGGGTTGCTGCCAGACAAAGCTTTCCTGCAAGGCTGAGCTGTGAAAGTAAAAATAATGTTGGTACCACAACAGTGCAGGAATTCTTCAGCTCCCTTTGACTTAGTTACGCTCTGGATCAACAGTAAAAGCAAAGACATGTCTGATATGGTCATTTCTGCTGAATCGAGAATAAATTAATTTGCTTCAAGACGATGCACCAATAAAACTGCTCATGTACAGCAAGTATAATAGATACTATAGATATCTTTGTGTCCAAAGATGGTTACTTTGGATTGACACAGTGTATGAAAAGAGATCCAATATACTCAAAATAAACATCAGACCTTTTGAATCAGAAACAAATACAGTAAGATAAAAATACCCAGTGCTGCTAAAATATCATTGCGCCGTGTATGTTCTTAATAATGCATATTACTTGATCTGAGTAACAAGTGGCTCTATAGTATATTTTTCTACATTTCACTTGGCAAGCAAAAGGTTGGTGGCTCAATTCCGGCCAGAGACACAATTCCTCTTTTTGGTTGCAGAAATATAACATTTCACCAAGTCAAATATGCGGTGCTACCTGATGTGGTAGCGCCTTGTGACAAGGGAGCAGCAAAAAACAGCACTTGTGTTAAATACAAAAACATGCTTTGATGCTCCCTGTTATCCCACCTGCAGCAAGAAAAGTCCAGCCCTCCTGAGGAACGAACATGGCCCGAGGATGAACGGTCACCACCTCCTCTTCCTTTCCTGTGAGGACCAAACAGACTCAGGAAATCATCATCTACTGCGAACTGAAAGGTACTTTAAAATAAATACATTACAACAGCCTCTTTCCTCAAGGCTGGATTCAAAATAGTTGTTGTGGTAAAAGTTATTTAGTTTTTTTATTTATATAATTTGAACATAATTCTTTGTCCAATAAACTAGAGAAAATTCATTGTTTGGGATCAATTTATCCTTATTAAATTAAAATAAAGTGAAATAAAACAGCTAAAGTAGTATTCAAAATTTTAAAAAATCCCTACTAGATATTTTTACTCCTCTTGTACTGCCCCATAAAAATTTAATTTTGTTTAATTAGTTTACTGCTAGCTTAATCTATAAAAGCAGAAATACTTTATATTATAATTAGGGCCGAGACTCGATTAAAAGATTTAATCGAGTTAATTACAGGGTCTGTAATTAATTAATCGCAATTAATCACAAACAAATTATCAACAAATTAAACACTTTCAATTAAAAAATCTTTTTGCCACTAAAATTTAAAATGACTAGACGCATATGCTTAACAACAAACATGTTTATTTACTTTTTTAAATGTTTTTTTAAAATTGTTATTAAACCAACAGATTGGGCAAAGTGCTGTTATAGTTATTCAGATTTCAAGTATTTCAGGAACCCCTGATTTTTCAACTTATTTGAAAAATAAAAAAATAAATGTAAACAGCACACTAGACAATAATTATAACACCATTATATTTTATTAATTTTGGACATTAACCCCATGTCTTTGAACATGTGGGAGGAAACCCACACACACACAGGGAGAACATGCAAACTCCACACAGAGAGGCCCGGGCCAAGGTGGAATCGAACACTTTCAGATGTTATTCTAACATTGAGGCAGCAGTGCTAACCATAGTGCTAACCACCGTGCTACATGAGTTTCCTCCGGGTACTCCAGTTTCCTCCAACATTTGTAGCTTCAGCTACTGTATACAACAGCAGTCTTTTCGAAAGTCCCATCAGAAGGTTTTTTAAAGCTAAAGTTGTCCCTCAGTGGACCAAGAGAAGCGGCTTCATCGCACATCGTTGTTGTTTGCGGATGCGTTGTTGTCGCTTGTGCATCAGATTTACAGGCGTGCTAATACAAGCGAACACAAAGGTTCAGACTCCAAACTTTTAAAAAATGTGATTAATTGATATATTACAATAATTCTTAGGTGTTATTGTTAGAAAGAGACGGGGTGGGTGCTGTCAGACTGCAGCAAAGTTTACAAAAGGTCTGCCAAATTTAAAGGCGTAATAGTTCATCTGCATACAGACAGCTTTCATTTCTAATTTATTCTTAACTATGAAAAATAAACCGGCCATCGATGTGAGCAGCTAAAAACATTGCTTTTCTTCACATGTAAAATATCCACACGGGGAGTTTGATGATGGGCTCTTATCTGCATTTTATTGTGATAATAATGACTTCAAGAAAAAAAATGCTCATTAGTGAGGGTCCATCTCATCTGGTTTGCCTCACAGATTAATCAACTGACAGAAACAGTCGAGCACTTCGCCAGTCGACTTGCTCAGGATACTCTTTTATGTCACACTAGAGTAAAAATAAAACAGCAACCTCCTTCCAGATAGTAAAAACTGGTGTCAGAGACTGATTACTAGTAGTTGTGCCAGAGGTTGAGCACACAACACCCTTAACTTTCGATTGCAAGATGATTGGCAAAGGTTTGCAAATAATTGCCGTCTAATTTATAAACGCAGACAGGTTGCCAACACTTTGCAATCAGAGCCAGTTTATGCCAGTGAGTGCAACTTGTCTGCAGTACGTTACAGACACATGTAGTTGCCAAGTTAACCCATTCAACAGCAAACTGATAGCAGACTGACTCCAATGATCCACCAATGTTGCTTTGAAGATGGCAACTGAGTGTGATTGATTGTAGACCGGGTCCCCATCTTCAAAAAAATCATTTCCCTAGTGTGACTGTGGGAGTATTGGACATGGACCATCGGTGCTGGATATTAATGAAAATGTCAAGCATTTAGTAAATAAAAATCAATACACCGTAAACTACACAGATGCTGAGCTTAATGCAAATGCCTTTGTAAGTGTATCATGCTTCATCACTTCTCGGTCTTGTTGTTAGAAATGTCATGGGCCAGAGTAAATTGAATTTAAATTAATTTCACCTTTTTACAGTTTAGCATCTCAGTGTGTAATATGTGGATGTCTTTCTCAGCACATTTAAAACACATTTATTGACCATCTACAGAATATCACATGGGGTTTATGCAGCATGCAGAGAGAGAGAGAATGAAAGCAAATACAAACAGTCAGCAGCTGAGGATTTAAAGGAGCAATAAAAACACTTAATGTATCTGACTTAATCAAGGCTTACATTAGGAGGAAAACTGAACCCAATCAGGGCCAGTCTATCACTGCCCTGCGCTGAACTGAAGTGCTGATCTTTGTACAGGAGAAATGATAACAATAACAGCCTCTGCACACACTGTGTGAACCATCACGTTTCATGTCAGCATGATTGAAATGCCACTAAAGCAGCACACACACACACACACACACACACACACACACGCACGCAAACTGGGGCACTGCTATCCCTTGTGATTAGTGTCTCCACCTCTCACCTCAAGTCACAAAGTGAAAACTGATAGAGGAATGACAGCAGGAGGGATAGTGATGGAAGACGAGCACAGATGATACAAGGAATGTAGCAGAGGCTGAAGAGGATTTGATGACAAGGACCTCTGGGAGTCTGAGTGAGGGAGGAGCAGAGGTGCTGATGTTAGCACCTAAGAATCACTCAAACAGGGAGAAATAAAATAGAAACACTGAGAGGACAGAAATAAAGCAACAAAGCTGAGTGCAGCACCAATGACTGACTGACAGCAGAGTCAGTGTCAGTGGTCATGCCAACAGACGGACTGACTTGCTTTGATGTTTTATTCATCGTCTTGTGTTTGGGACTCGGTGTCAGCCAGCTGATCTGGTAAGTCTGAAGAAGGCAAGTGTTAAACTGAGATCTCACAAAAACAAGGAAATCCATCCTTAAATAAGAGATGATCATCTGTCACAAACCCTTGGTATCATACTTGGGTGAACCAAATGTTAGCTAGATGCTTGAGTGGGATATTCACAGCACTGTCAGAGACATTATATAACAGATACATGGCAATAAACGAATTGTAAAGAGAAATTTAGCGGCAAAGATTGTTGGTCTCTTGCCACTGCCCCCAAAGAGCCAATGAACAGCTGGGCTGCTAAACATGAGCCAATCATGTTATTGAGCTGACATACACTTAAAGAATAGGATCATTGTAATTTAGCCTCTGTACACCACCACAGAGAATTAGATAATGACCCAAAGCATACTGCAAAGGCAAGCCAAGAGTTTCTCACAGCAAAGAAATGAGATATTCTTCAATGGCCAGGTTCAGACATCTGATTCAACCCAACAAAACAAACATGCAGCAAGTACAG
>VUQJ01008304.1:5719-18206 GCA_015108635.1 Andinoacara biseriatus | reverse complement strand
GGCAAGACTCACGTCTCGCCGCGCTTTAAACTCAGCACCAGTTTCATAGCTGTCCTGCTTTAATTTAGGCACCCTTTTGTTACTGCAGTCAGCCTTCGCCGTGATTGAACACACAACAGATGAAAGCTAAAACCTCTCTGCAACAATTCTCATTTGAATATGTGTGTGCTTGTGTGTTGTATGTGTGTGCAGAGTAGTGAGTGGCAGAACAACTTATTTTTCTACCTTAAGTGCCAACTATAAGCTGCACCTTTTTCCACAAAAAGCTGTGGGATGTGACGTGTTAATGATCACTGAGTGAGTCTTCAATTAACACCCAGCACATTCTACTCTGCAGTATGATGAGAATAATAATGAGTTAACTTAAATTTATGCCAGAATAATTTTGAGACTGGAGGGAGTTGTTTCCTCCTTTTTGCTCTCGATTGGTGAAAGATTCTTATTTCTAGCCTAGCAGCAGAGTTTATCTCCATGCCACAGACTACCTGAAATTTTTAGGAAATATTATATATATTTTATATTAAAATATCACTTCTCTGCACCTATTTCTATGTGGAACACCTTTGTTTAAAGTTTATTGTTTGCATTTAATCAAATAGGATTACTCTGACTATTTAGATCTGCACTGTTAGTTGTTAACGGTGATCTATATAACAAGCGAGCTCAACCATCAGTATATTTGCACAGGGTCACAAAATTATTTAACACTATATGTGGAGATCAGGAGCAGGTAGAAGAGAGCCTGGAGAGGTGGCGGTACACACTGGAGAAAAGAGGAATCAAAGTCAGCAAAAGCAAGACAGAATACTGTGTGTGAATAAGAGGGAGACAAGTGGAAATATGATGACGCAAGGAAGAGAGGTGCAACTGACAGGGCACAAGAGAGGAGAAGAAGAGAGTGCAGGCAGAGTGTAGTGGGTAGAGATGAATGTCAGGAGTGATTTTTTGACAACAAGGATAGAGTGAAAGGGAAGGTTTATGAGATGGTAGTGAGACCTGCCATGGTTTATGGTTTGGAGATGGTGGCACTGACGAGTCAGAGCTGGAGGAGGCAAAGTACATCAGAGTACATCAGAGGGATAGCTCAGGTTGAGCAGTTTTATCCCAGCTGACATAGGGCGAGAGGCAGGGTACACCCTGGGCCAACACAGAGAGACAGACAACCATTCACACTCTCACTCACACCTATGGGCAATCTAGATTGGCCAATTAACCTAACCCCAGTAAGTGCACTTGGACTGTGAGAGGAAACCAGAGAATATGCATTATTACCATAATATTGATATTTCCTTTTTAATTAGCAGAGTTATTGTTATTGTTGACACTTAGAATGACCATAATATACAAAATCCACTTAATCTTTTATAAACCACAATGAGTGAATCAGCCCATGAAGACATCAGGAAAGTGTTTACAGAGGTCAGGGCAGAGGGCCGTGTTCTCATAGTCTTCTATAGGAGGGGAGGTTTGTTTGCAAACACAGGTATCGCCCCCTGATGGTGAGTAAAAGGAATGCCAGCAATTCCATGTTTGCTTTAATTTTCAGACCAAGAAAATACATCCATCTTTTGCACCCTTTATGAGTCAGAGAGATTTATTACATGACGGTGTGGATAATTTTGCACTCAAACTGCAGGAGTAAGCGCCCACTGCAGAGCTCTCTCTTTTGTATGTTCAAGGCTGTTAAATGAGTATCGCTAATGTCTGTCAGGCTCTGTGTCTGATGGGCTTTTACAGCTTCAGTGTGGGATTCAGAATGATGATTATAGATGTGTCTGCCAATAATTTCCCAGAAAAAAACAGGTGTGCACTGAAACAAGTGAAGCCTTCTTTCTTCACACTGCAGATGTAATACCTTCTGGTATTACTTGAGTAAAGCATGGCATGTACATAAGATAAAATAATAATAATCCAAATGAGTGCATTTTTAGCATTTACTAGTTGTGACAGTAGAGCTTGGAAGGAAACATGGAAAGAGAAAGACCAGGACAACATGCAGCAAAGGTCTCTATAACGGGGACACTGCAGTAAATATAAATGGTATGCATTTTAATCATTTGATTGATAAAATGCTCCATAACATATTACATTATTATTTATTGCTTCCATTGGGAACAAATTACTGTTATTGCACATTAAAATCATTAAATACCAAACTGGTGCACACCACCAACCACAAGCATTCACATGCTTAATGGGATGCTCAACCAAATCCCACAGCTGTGGCTGAGTGGGAACAGAGCAGTGTTAAATTACAGCCACCCACAGTCACATATATCATTTAGTAGCAGCACAATCAGCTCACATCGCTCACAAATTGCTAAGTGAGATTAGAAAAGTTCAATGACTCCAAGGCTTGAAGAGAGAGAGGATTACATAGGGACAGAACCAGTGAACCCTGACAGCTGAGTTTTGTTGAAATGAGCTATCGACCTCCCTGTACTGAGACAGAGATCTAAGCCCTCATTTGCAGTGGTCTGTTTATCATATTATTTCATACAAGCATTTTTATTTGTGTTTAATTTTTCATTGTGTCTGGATACATCAGACTAGGACCATTAAATTTATTTTGGTTCCTGGGTCAGACACAGAGCAATTTGATCTTAAGTAGCCTGGACAGCTTAAGGTATTGTCTAATAGCCTTTAAAACACAAGCAAACAAAACAAAGCAAAACACCTTCAAGTACATCCTGAAAACATTCACTTTTAATGATCTATTGATTTATAAAACTGATGATGAGACTTCTTACATTTTTCTTCCATAGCAGGAAGAGATGCTACTAAAGTAAATCAAAGAAACCTTTCAGCACAGCTCCTTACACTTTCACAAATAAAGCTTTACAATAACAAAAAAGGTACTGGCAGCTCTATCCCATAATTAAAAGAAACTCAAATGTGAATTCCTCATGGTTGTTGGAAGTAATTGAAGTCGCAAGGTTAAATTGGTCACAAAAAGGTATAGCGTGCGCCAGCGAAAACCTCTGGGTGATTGTCTTATTTGCTGATTGCTGCGATTAAAGCAGTTATTATGGAAGCCACTGACATCTCTGCACTCACCAACTGCTTTCTGACCTGCAGAGAAACTTGGAAAAAGTGAGACACAAACCGGAAACCAAGGACATCCTCCTTCAAAGTAAAAGTTGCACATTTGAAGCGAGACAGCTTTTATTTTGAAGGTGAATATTCTCCATTTACAGCAGATAGCAGATGTTTTCTGACAAGTCAGCATCATGCATGCTGTGGATGCCCGTAAAAATCTGCAATAACCAGGAGTTTTTTGGTGTAGCAACCACTCACCAACCTATTAGGGAATACATAGTTTTTCCTAGCAATTGGAGGATGCTAGGGGGTTACTGACCGCTCACAAGGCCTGCGTGAGAGAGGGCAAACATTGTTGAATATTTAATCTATTCTTAAGGACAAAATCCAGTGAAAAGTCATTTTGCATCCAGTGGGCTGGATTAGGCCCCTTGGTGGGAAAAATGGACATGGGCTAATATAAAGTACACTGTATTACTTTTTAAAATACTGTGGCACAGGCAACAAAATTTACTTAAGGTGATTTAGTTCTTTCTTATGTAAAAACAACTTCAATTAAGAAATTGCATCACAGATTATTTAAACCTCAGGTCTAGGTGACAACTACATCTATAAAGCAGGCAATCTGGTCTGAGTACTTTCTCCTCAGAGTCCTTTTCTTCATTAATTACAGTGTATTAACATCTATGACCCATCTGAGTGCTATCTTACAAAGGATGGGTATCCCTTCATTTTTGTACTAATTATATTGCAAGTGGAGGATGGACTAAAACAGTCACAATACAATACTACATGCTTTAAAACAGGTTAATACATTTTTTACTAATCCTTTTATTTTTTAGGTAAAAAATTTTTTTTTAACTTTTTGCTTACAGTTGAATCACCACCAGGATTGGTGCACCAAATTGCATTTATATCAGAGAAATCAACTACTCATTGTAGTTCACTGGCCATTTTTAGTCTGATTTGATTTCAATAGGACTGGACCAAGAAAACCATTGCATAATTTTGGTTAGTTTAAAAACCTCAACAACGCCCCTTCCTTTATTGAGGTGTTAAGACATACAGTGCTCTACATTCTGAAGATGGTGACCATGGCCAAAATGTTAAAAAAACAAACACAACAAAAAAGCTGACACCACACCCACTAGATTTCCTATTTTCTTATAAATTTCCTAAACACCTGAAAGTATGATTTTAAAAAAATCTATTAAATTACTGATCCAGTCAGAAAACACACAATGGACAGCTTAAAATGTCTTAAGAAAACATAAGTACAATTTCAACAAGTTATGTCTGTTTTTACAAATTAATTTTGTCATTAGACAGAAAGTATTTTACCTTTATGATTCAAACAAGTCTAGAGCCAATACTTTTAACTTTCCTTAGATCTGACATCACCCACAACATGAATGGCAGAGCTTTTTATGAAAAATCTGAATAATTAATGCATTCACTGCAGCTTTCATACTTTGCAAAGTCATTCAGTGGACAGAATTTGCCCATTTGTCAGACTGATTGTGATCCCTGTGACTCATATTTGATTTACAAGTTACACAGACCAAGTTCTAATATCTCCACCAAGGTTATTATATTGCAAAGGCACCAGAAACCAATGGCTGCCTGATAAAAAGAGGAAAATCAAGGCAGTGATATGCAGGGATATATACATTTTGAAGTTAATTTTCTTACCATAGAGGATAGCAGTAAGAAAATCAGGATTCTGAAATTTGACCAAAAGAAAAAAAAAGAAAATGTCTTCTTAAAATGAAGAAGTTCTCTTTTTGCTTCACTGGTCTTTGCCTGTGTGTGCAAGTGTGTGTGTATGCATGAGTGCGCACATGTGTGTGTGTGTGTGTGTGTGTGTGTGTGTGTGTGTCTCATTGATTTATGAATATTTCAGCAGTACTCTATAAAGCCACACGCGCTCTATGAGCCAGACTTCCAGCACACGCCCCTTTATTCACACAGATGTTTAAAACATTGACCTGCTGTCTCTCACCCACAGCTACACCTCATAAATGCAGCTCATAGAAACCTCCAGCTTGCTGTTACATAACAATCCCAACACATCTGTCTGAGAATTTTCATGACTGAGCCTATACAGTAATTACTATGCAGTCAGATTCTTCAAGGAGTTTCTTTGACACATGAGAAAGCCAGAAAAAAGTAGCTAATGAAAGAGGAGTTATAAAAGAAAGAAGATGTAGGAAAAAAAGAACATTATCTTACTGGGATTACTGAAGACCATAGAAAGATACCTCAAAAAACTAGACTCATTCCTTCATTCTTTGTTGTTATGAGCTTACATATCCACAAGCAGAAGATATGCGTGTGTGCAAATCTTAATTCAATCTGTCTTCAACTAGAGGTTTTTAGAGCAATGCCAAGTACCAATGATTTAAAAAAAATGGTCTTGCTTACTTTTGTGTTAAGAAATTAAACAGAAAGCTATGAAAAAACTTTCCTCTCGCCATAAAAAAGTGCTTTAACATCCCTAATTTTTCTGCTTCTATTATTCCATATTGATGTCATCTTTTAGATATTCTAGCAATGTGCCTTTAAAAAGAAAGAAGTATTCACTTTCTTCCCCAGTTCAGCATGCAGTTCAGCACCATGGACAGCTCCACAAAGGCAGCCTAATCCTGCTGCAGTGGTTTAACAATCCAAGAATTATAAAATAATCCCACTGAAATGAAGGTGGGGAGAGATGTGTATGAACACAAGGCAGGTTTTACTTACTGGGTGTTTTGCAGAGATTCTCCCAGTCACAACAGTGGTCTGTTGCCATGTAGAGGAAATGTAGTTCTGACACGGAGAGAGATGTATAGAGGCACAAAGAGAGTCAGAAAATAAATACAGAGAGAACCTGTAAATCCAACACATTATCATATGAGCATCAACAGAAAATTTAGCCAACTGAATGAAAGACAGCACAGAATATACACATTTCAGGCAGCTATGTTATCACTAATGTTTCCAGATAGTTGGTTCCTAGGCAGTTCTGCCTGAAAACAACAGCTGCAATCCTCACTGCCCTGATCACTCTGATCCTGTGTTTGGACCGACATGGCTCCAACAGTGCCATGCCCAATCTCAACAAGCTGTTTGCAGAGCGGGGTGCCAGTTATGTTGCTGCAATAAGCAGGACAAAACAACAACAACACCACAGTGCTCAAGGTTACAGTTAAGTTATGTAACCCTAACATCTGCACATAGTCAAACCTATTAACCTAACAAATTAGACAACAAGGTAATTACAGTATACAGTAGCTAAAGTCCCACATGGCACACCTTAGATACTATTTCATGGATGTTGTCTGTTTCTATAGCTTCTGATGTCATTCTTAGTTTTCTACTGTTTTTTTGAATATTGCCTCCTGTTCTTTGTGCCTTGTGTGACTCTGTCTGTGTCTGATCGTTTGTCTATGTGAGTTTTTTCTCAGTCTCGCTCAAGAGTTCCTTATGTGGCTTTTTTCCTTCCCTCCTTTCTTCCTTTTCCCATCATCTTTATTGCCTTGGAAGAGTTGACCTTGGCCTCATCTTTGTCTAATCTCACTCGGGCTTTTGGGTCATCCACCAATGGCGTCCTGCTTTTAGTTACTCTGGCTGTCTTTTTGGATGTGGTGTTTTCTGGTTTTCCTAAGTCTTTCTGTTTTACTGTAAGTGCACATGAAAGATCCCTTGATATTGTGGTGTCAGCCGCAGGGTCCACTGAACTGTATACACTTCACTTTTTTCTGCCAGAAACACTCAAACACTCACTCACTCCTGCTTTGGAAATACCTATATCTTAGAAAAAACACAAATATTCAAGTTTTGACCGAGTAGAAATTTGTATATTTGTTGCTGCCAACATTTTCCAAAATGCCGCCAAATTAATCACGATGATCTGAAGCCAAAAACCTTTGGAGACAACTAGGCGGACTCATTTACACCATTGAGTAAGCACAGATTGACAAACACAAGCTGCTCCTCCCATGCACACGGCTCGAATGAGGCCCATGTGGGGGGACAGTCAGGCACAATGATACATCTTTCTTCTGCCAAATTAATACAGCAGTGGCAGTAAAACGGACCAACAGCTTCAAGAGTCCAACTCAGACAGCATGTTTCACTATTTCACAAATAAGTTAGCACAGATGAACTCATCCACACTTATGAGTGCTCTCTGCACTCATAAGGAGTTGTTAAACCACACCTTGTAACAGACTCAGAAAGATGGTGACATTCACACTGGCAGCACAATTTAAAAGGTGAAGAGGTAAATCATGGGTTCCTCCAGCAGCATATTCTAGTGCACTTACGCAGAAGCAAACTGTGAGTAAAGGAAAACAAGGTGTGGGATCTACATGAGTCCGTCTAGCCTGCAGAAACTTCTAAACCACTTGTTTCATTCCCTTGTTTTTGTTGTTTCAGCCTCAGGAAGACTTTTTTGTGACTGTTTGCATCCTCTGAGTGAATAGAGTGTGAATGAGTTTACTTTTTATATTTTTTGTGGAAAGTTTGAGATATAACAGAAATAACACAGCTGTGGGCTCACCTTGTTCATCATGCACAACAAAATTCCATCAACAAAAGTGGACTTCATTTTGTGAACCTGGGAAAAACAATGCAATTATTTGGTAATATGAAACCAAGGGGGCACTATTGGACACTTAAAAAGGTAAAGCTAAACACTAATCTTCTTTAATGGGCCAATTATTAGATTCAATAAGTATCTACCTGGCAAGAAACTGTCCTAATATAAAAGGTAGAGCTTATCACAGTGATATACCCATCGATTAATGAAGTCCCACTTGTCTCATCTTGTTTTGAAGCCAGAGAGATGAGCAAAGGGTGGACTGTGGAACTGCATACTCACTGGCTAATGATTTGTGATTGACCAGTGGTTAGCCACTGGATAATCCTCCTTTCTGACTATTAGAATGGTCAAAATATATAAAAAGGAACCTAATTTTTCATTCAGTATTACATAAAACATGTGATTTAAAATCATCAGGAAAGTGTTTACTGAGGTTGCAAAGCAGGAGAGCTAATGGCTGTTTTCTCATTGATCTCTACTACTACTCATTGCATAAACCACGGCAATTCCTCAGATTCCACAGCGAATGAATTCCAACCTTTTCGGATTTAATCCTTTTCATTATCACAGAGTTTAAGGTTAATAACAGTGTTGAATGATAATAGTTTTGAGTTCCTTGTTTGTAGATTGTGTCGCATGTGTGTGGTATACTGCAAACATCACTGTGGCAGTATCTGAAGTCTTCCACTCACTAAGTGACCTGATGTTTGCAGGTTTAACTATTTCCACAGTAACAGCTGTTTCAATTTAGGATTATGGGTGGAGCAACTAACACACGTTTGTTAAAATCAGGTTGATATCATACAGTGGTTTCTAAAGGATCACATACCACTTAATGTTTTAGCTCAATCAAAATTGGGAACTGACCTGTCTGTACTCCAGGATTATCTTTGGCAGAGGGTGCAGGTCCTGAAGCTGTAACAACTGCAGCAGAAGGAAGGAGACAAAATCTAACATCATTGTCAAACTGCATTTTTTAAAAATAGCTGTATTTTTGTTCCTGTCTTATCATATTCCATTTGGACAAACATAAGTATCCAGTAAATATGCTGAGTAACAAACACTTTAGGAAAATAGTTAACAAACTGGACAAAAGATATGTTCTCGAGTCACAGTGTAAACATGAAAGCAGTGACCTGATGGCACCATTTTTTAAAATATATTTTTCTTCAAATACATGCACTAAATTTAGATGAGAGAGAATAAATTTTATTTTGATGCAAACATTTGTACATTAGCAGGAATGTTACACCACATGGAGGTAAAAGCAGTGTTATGTTTACATGATTTTTGCCACTAAAATCAATGAATTATGGTGACAAATAATCTTGATCTCAGTATTGATTCAAATAACTGATAATCATTCGGCTGTACTGGGAAGACAAGTGACAGGTTATGACTAGCACACACTTGTATTTTTAGGTTTTTATGTGATTTTCAGTGGTACGTCTGTATTAGTGCAGCATTAGTGAAGTATGTTTTTTCTGTGGGTGTATTCTCCTCTTTATTCAAGAGGAATGTGATTTCTTGTTTTCATGATTTGATATATAAAGGCTCAAATGCAACTGATGGTTTCATAGCGCAGTGGTTGTGCCACATTCCAACTTGGTCAGCTCCTGGTCAGGCTTTGTCTACCTGTCAGTCTCCTGCTCTTTAACAATCTACATTAGATCCATTAGACTTCCTCATCTACTGGGAGGGCTACATCATTTTCACCTCTAAGTTAGCCCACGTTGCAATACATTAAGGCTACTTTATTTAGCTAAGGCACTTTTAATGAGATAATATACATATCAACTGTTCATTCCAAAAGTTAAAGAAGGATGTAGACATATCAAAGTCCTAAAAGGTGGAGACAGATGAACCCAGAATTTCATATGAAAGTTAGTAATCAAACAGGAGGCTTGCTGTTCAGAGCACTTTAGCCCATGCAACTATTCAGCTATTGGGTCATCAGCTGTGGTATAAAAAGTTGAGTGTAGAAGCAAAGGAGCACAGAAAATCTATCCAAGAAGCAGTATATGTATATTTGTACACAGTTGTGTCTATGAACAATAAATCTGCAGAACTATTTATGTGCAGTGAAGTCTGAGGGGATAAATTACATATCTGAGTACAAAAAAAACAAATCTTTGTCTCAAATTTAAAGACATTTCTTAGATTAAGAGAGATTTGAGGGTCAAACTGAGATATCTGTATGTGTTTGCATTTATGTGTTGGCCTGTGTCATACCGCAGCTTCAGATGTTGACTGCTGTTGTTTGCCAGTGGTCTTGGGAAGCTTCTTGTTTTCGCAGCGCTCATGAAGACGCAGTTTCTCAAACAGAACCTTCAAATATTGTCAGTCCGCAATATCCACAAAACATGAAACACACACAAAGCATAGAAAACTAAAGAAACATGTTTGCAATGTGCAGTACACATATTGACAGAGAAGGCTACACACATTTCCAGATGTATACATGAAGGTACGTACTATTCGTAGCTGAGTGTTGCTGGTCAACAGGAATATTTGTCCAGCTGCTCGATGTGCTTCCTGCTCCAGTTGTTTCATTTTAGTCTGACAGAGATAGACAGAATCATTGCTATTTCATGTAAAGTAAATAAAATTAATATAAGATGTTATGCGTAATTAGTGGCTGATGACTTAGCAACAAGAAAATAATAGATTAGCAGCTGTGAGTACGTAAATATTATTAATCATCTTTACTGTAAAGTCAGCGTTTGGCAAGTATGTTGACATAATATTTTTTTTCAATTTTAAAAATAACAATTGTTATATTTTCTATGTCTCACATGATGAGTTTCTACATGTCTAACCCCATTTCAGTATGTCACATGTATGTCAGGCTTACATGCATTAATCTTCCCAGCAAATTCACTCAAATGTCAGACCATACAATGCTTTAAATTATTTGAAGAAAAAAAAATAAAATAAAAACCAAAAGCTACTACTACTCTGCAGGCCTCACTTAGCATGTTAAATGTTAAAATTCATGAAATTACAATGAGAAAAATACTGAACAAATATGGCTTGTTTGGAAGGGTTGCCGGGAGAAAGCCTCTTATCTCTGATAGAACATAGCAGCACAGCTTAGTTTGCAAAGTTGAGTCTGAACAGATAACAAGACTTCTGGAACAATGTTCTCTGGACAGATGAGACCAAAGTGGAGATGCTTGGCCATAATGCACAGCATCACAGTTGGAGAGAACCAAACACAGCCTATCAACACAAACACTTCATACCAGCTGTCTCACAGGGTGGTTCAGGGGTGATGATGTGGGCTTGTTTTGCAGCCACTGAGTCAACCATGAACTTCTGTGTATACCAAAGTATTGTACAGTCAAATGAGAGGCCATCTCTCCAACAGCTAAAGCTTGGCTGAAACTGGGTCATACAACAGGACAATGATCCCAAGCACAGCAGCAAATCTACAACAGAATGACTGAAAAAGAAAAGAATCAAAGTGCTGCAATGAACCAGTCAAAGTTCAGACCTGAACCTGACTGAAATGATGGAACATAAAATCACCTAAAGGTGGTTCTACAATCTATTGAATCATGTGGTGTACTTAATTTTTCATAGGACTGTATGTATGAAAGAGGACATCACTTATATTATTTTGTAGTTTACAGCTGATCTTCTTCTTGATTTTCTTTCAGTCATGTGAGAAGAACATTAGGTTCACACAGATGACCTAATGACAATTTAGCTAACACAGTGAAATTATGAAAAAAAACAACTCCCATAATAAAAAAAAACAGCATATAAATACACACACATTTTCACTTGAACATTCTTTATCCTCACACAGAGAGCTAGAGAAGAACAAATTAGAATAAGCCTTTGTCACAGGAAAGCCAAGGCAAGATAAGAAACAAGAAAGAGGAAATGATGGAAAAGAAACAGCACAGATAGAGGGAGAAATAAAAAAAATAAGGAGGGAGGGAAACAGAAACTATGCTAGAAAGACGGGGAAAACGAGACTCAAAAATGAAGGGGCTGACAGAGGAGAGTAGTGAAAGATAGAAACGGCAAGAAAATAACATGAAGATGAAAGAGGAATGCAAAGAAGATTGTGATTAAAAAAAATAAATGACAAAGACTAAGAAAAGTAAATGAGGGGATAACGGCGTGAAAGAATTCTTTCATATACAATATTTAAACCAAATGTGAACATTTTGAGCTGTTTTTTTTTTTGTTTGTTTTTTATTGACACCTTCATCACAGCTCACTGCAAGTCTGAACAAAGCACTTGACAGACAAACCAGGGAATGAGGTTAGAGAAACAGAGACAAGATGAAACAGGATATAGTTGAGCAGGCTAAATGTGTTGATGAAATGAGAGACAACAGACAGAAAGAGCAGCAGAGCGACAGATTTGGGAATATGGGACAAAGAAAATGGGTAATTGGAAGGGGTGAAACGAAGTTGAAATGTGAGGCAAATGCTGGTGTGGGTAGATAGGAAAAATGTGAGAAGGTGAGAAAATTATGGTTACACAGGAACTGGTGAAGACTGAGCACACTCGGACTTGACCTTAACACAAAACTGAATTTGGAACATTTCAGTGACATAACTTGAGAAAATGATAGACAAAGGCAAGCAAAACAACAGTGGCACAAAATGAAGAAGAACCGGGTGGCAAGAGACAAATATGAAGGGACAGAAAGAGAAAGAAAGGAGAAAAATTGGAGTGACTGTGAGACATGTACTCAAAGTCCAAAATATGTGCTTTTCTCTCGCCGACAGCAGGCACCAGACTGCCTCATCAATATTGGATGGGTGCCCCTTAGTACTGTGTTTGACACACAAAAGCACACATACACAAGGCCTGGGTATGGCAGGGCTCAGTAATGCAAT
>VUQJ01008297.1:15507-31235 GCA_015108635.1 Andinoacara biseriatus | reverse complement strand
CACTTTTGTCATAAAGAACAGCAAAAAAAAAAAAAAAACACAATGATTTCTAACCTCTTATATTCTGTTATTTTCCCTTCATTATTCAGCACCTTTACTGGTAATATTTTCATAAATTACCATTAAAACTGAAACAAATTGTAGTAACCAGACTAATCTTTATCATACCAGATCCAACAAGTACATCTGGATTTCCGAATGTCACAGCCGATGTGAAGTCTTCTCCTCGATACTCCATGTCACACTGCCAGTTCACAAACTTATGCTGCTGAGTCTAGCAAAGAATAAATAAAGAAAAAAAAAACAAACAAACTGTAAGGACAATGTAAGGCACTGAAATGCTGAATATAAACTCTAAAGGACCACATCTGAATGCTATTACATGTTTACATACCTGTATGGCTATTTTCGAGCGCACAGCAGTTGTAAGCTGGTGGATAATCTGGGCATTCAGACTGCCGGTGTTGTCCATATCGCCAACCAACACTGGGAATGACTAAGGAGAATATACCACTCCACTGTTAGTTTTTAATAAGTGTCAATGGCTGTATTAAACAGCAGTCAACATCACATAGAACTTTGGGCTGTACATATCTGACTATAAATGTATAATGTATAAATGTTAAACAATGTAGCTGAAATATGAACAAATAAAGCTGGCTGAAATTCAATCAGGGTACCAAAATAAAAGTTGCAGGACAAAGGTGTTCATACCCTGTTGTTGCAGAATACTAACATTTTTACAATTAACCTCAGTCAGGTAATATGAAATGTATCAATTTACATTCCAATGTATCAATTTTACTCTGAAGAATTAAGATATTCAGAGAGACAGTCATTTAGAAATAAACACCTGGCCAAGCCTAGTTATATTGGATTTAAGCACACATTGTTTCAGTATCGGCATGGGTTATTAGACATTATATAGCACACAAAATCATGAGTAAGGATTTCTGTCATAACTATATTTAATTGTTTTAATTCACCGCATGCCGCACTTTATTAGTCTGGAATAGACCTGATGTTGAAACAGCTCCCATTAGGTTCTGAAATTGTGTTTTTCAAATTTGCTTTGTCCTTTTTTTTTCATTTTTTTTGCAGTACACTTCTTGCCTTACTCTCCGTAGACCAACATTTCCTAAAGGTCTTTCTACATTCAACTATCAACATCAACTATACTCAACAACATATTTATAAATGGAAGTATCTCTCAAAATCCCACTAAAGTAGTGAGCTGTCATGACGTCAGGGCCACAGACCATATTTTTTGGAGACAGACATTCAATGTGACATTACTTTGGCTCCATAATCCAAATTATTTTTTAGGTTAGGTGGCCCCATTTTGGTACCCTAAGTGAATTTCACGAATCATGATTTTGGCTTCCCACAATTAAACTAACATGATCAAATGATATTGAAAATTTGTGCTTAGCCAATAGAACACAAAGCAAACACAAATAAAGCACTCCCTAAAGTCACATCCCTGCCTGTGCCAATCATAGTTATTCCCTGCATCAAGCAGCATGAAGTTTCCTGGATGTATTCTGGACAAGCACTGCTTCATTAAAAGGTAGATATTGAAAATCAAATGTCTGGTACAACAAAGGGTGAGCAGCTTGTTCTTTCAAGAGGATCATCCAAGAACAAACAATCTATGAAAAGTGCTGCAGACTAAATGCACTACAGCAAAGAAAACAATGCAATTGTTGCTAATGAAAATCCTCCAACAGCAGGTCAGATCCCCATAAAAGCGACCCTGTACGGCCTGTCAGCATCTCCATACAGCTTACAAAGATGCACTGAAACCAACAACACAATTACATTCCATTTGACCAAAGATATGTGTCTAATAAACATGGTGAGTTATTAAGGCTTCAGGAAAATGGTCAATATGCTGGACAAATGATGTGTTATCCCCTCACGCGATGATTTTTTACAAACCTGTTAAGAGGCAGTAAGCCTCTTCTGCATAATGCAGCCTTGTATTCTCATTTGGTTGCATTCTGGGATGACCAATTTAATTTTTTAGTCATTTAGTATTTTGTGTCTGTGAAATGCACTTAGGTCAAGTGAATAAACACCTTATTGAAATAAAGAAGTTTGTTGATTTGATCGTATTACCATTTTGGTATAGTTTTTTTCTATTTTTCTTCTAACTTAATTTAGGTGACTGAGGAGGATCAATTTTATTTTCATGCAAAGCATGTCACAAGAATGTCGTACAACATGAATAAAAAAAAAAAAACTTTGTCAATAAAATCAATAATTATCCGTGACAAATAATCGTGACTTCAGTAGTAATACTGTAATCACTTTGGCAGTAATTGTGCAGCCCTGCGTTCAATCAAATGGGGCAGAGAGGCCACAGTTGTCACCAGCATGGAAGCAGGAAAAAATAAAAATGCTACAATAATCAGTGAAAACGTAACGTAAAAAGTTAAATCCCAATCAGACACTTTGCTTCTTACTTTTTTAAATTTATTTTTATTTTAAATGTAGATGGAATTAAGATGGAATTACATTTACAGCCCAGAGTTCCTAAAGTCAGAAATATGTCAGTATTTGTAGTAGAAGACAGAAAAAAAGAAAAACAGATCATTACCTCTGCTGGCCCAGTCTGTTTACTGCCTACATAGGTAGCACCAAATCGATAACCGGAATCACCCAGGGTGCTGAGGGTAACAGTATGGCTGACCTGGAAGTGGTTACTCAAGCCTTTGTTGACCAATAACCGCACCCCTTCCATCTGCAGAGGAAACACCTCTGAGGCAAACAAAGGAGAACAACATGGCTTATGTTACCAAACATCAGATTTATTTGAACACATAGCAACTGCACTTTTACAGTAGCATAATTATGATGGAAAAAATACATGATGATATACACAGATATAAGCTGCTTTTCTAACCTTTACATTTGCGGTGGCATTCCTCATATGTTCCTGGGTTTGAGATTGAGGACTGCGCATCTGCCGCCTGCTGGTCAGATCCAGATGCTGGAGGGACGGAAGACACTGAGGGCATAGTGAACCCAGGAGGGACCGACACCAAGCCTGGTACCCCTTGACCACTTCCAGCTGCAGCTGGGGCTGGACTGGGGGAGGCGGCAGCCAACACACTGCCCATAGTCTGAGATGGTAACAGCCTATTGAGAGAAACAAAGTGTATAAATAAGTTATAATTTCATTATAGCAATGGAAGTTGAATAGTTTCATGCAAGCTACTGGACGGTAAATTGATCTTGTAAAAATGATGGAAGTATAATGTAACATATGACCTGCACACCCTGTCAGGTAAATATACAAACACACGTGTATTCTGCGAACTGTTGCCCATGCTTCATACAGTATATCCGACGGACCTTTATGAAAAGCATTAGCTCACTTGTATGCACTCAGCTACCATCTGCACGGCTCACTTCACTGAATGCTCTTTATTCTATTGGCAGCAACGGTGCAGCATGTTGGTTTCAGCCAAGGCCCAATCTAGTAAGACTCTCGGCACGTTAAATATGATAAAATCTGCATGACCTGATACCAAGACTTGTCGAACCCCAATCTTGCTGTTTGTTAGAGAAGCCACATATGTATTTAAGCCACCAGCTCGTAAAACTATTCGCTAGCAGCATTTAACCTATGACGGCTAAAGCGGGCTAGCAGAGGTTGGTTAGCTAACTGGCTGGCTAGGTAGCCATGTGGAGTCGACCACGAGATCTATTCGCCTATATGTGAATATAGCGGTAACTAGAAATACGATACAAAGCACGGTAACACTATCAAATACCCCCTAACATAAATAAGAACCCCCTTCAGTTCTGTTTACCTACTTACGGTGATCGTTTGGGTTCGGGGGTAGTTCAACACCGGCAAAGTTCACGTCAGTGACCGTAGTTAAGGCTCCACCCATTACAGCCAACTCCTCAGTGGATTGGCTAATGTGTATCTCATGTCAGCCGCAATTGGCTGAAGTTATAGCTGGAACAGCTCACTCCCAGTGACGCATCATTAGGTTCATTTGCTGTATATTCGCCTAATTCAGGCTTTCCCTGAATGACATTCCAAGGGTATGGAGCGAATTGGTGTATTTACACAATCATACGCGTGCAACTTTACTGCAAATTTGCTATTAAGGGTTTGCACTGTTGTTGAGAATGCCCCTCAAAATCAGGACAAGGTCACAGCAATATAGAGTTCAGCCATTAGACTGAAGAACTAAAACCCATTATGTTGTCTAGTTTACTGCTAGCAACCTCTAGATCGGAGAAATGCTGCTGAGTAATATGGCTTTTAAGGAATCACACGTGTTTCACATTTACTGGTTTCCTGTCTTTTGGTCTAAACTTTATTGAAATGACAGTGTTGTTAACATTATTCTTTAAATAGCTTATTTTTGTAGTAAGTACTTGGGTATATGGAAAAAAATGTCAAGTTCATCATAAGAAATGGGTGTCAGGTTTTCTACAGCAGAGCATAGCAGCAGCCCCCTTTTAAAGGTTTTTCGCAGCAAAGTGGCCATACTGGTTCATGAAATGTTCTTTATTCTAATTTATTCTAATCAACTTTGGTTTTAAAGACATTATCTTAAATAATACTGTATTCCAAAATATAAGGCATGTCTCAAACTTCATTTACTAAAGATATCTGCATTAAGTGGCAGCAACTTCATCCACAAAAGCAACATTCAGTTTTTCTGACCAATCATCTAAATGTTAATGAAACGTAATGGCAAGGATGGAAAGACTGTTGCTGATCTCTTGGCATTTTCACACAGCAGTTTGTCACAGACAATGTTACAAAAAGAAACCCTAAGTCTGAGAGCTGTGAGGGTAAAAGTACTAATGACAGAGGCCAGATAAGAATGGCTAACTTGGTGTCAACTGAAGAGAAGCTGGCGGTGGAGAAAAAAAATGCAAGGTGTCATGTGCTGTAGCAGATGTGTGTAAGAACCATGGCTATACTAGATACAGGAACAACAAATTTGATAAAGCTCTGTCTTTTAAGTCGTAATTTCAGCTATGTCATCCACAAAATAGGATCGGAGTTCATGCAAGTCCATGAAGCCATCAGAAATGAGCACTCTGATAGCAGTGTAATAACATGTCAGATTACTTGATGCATTACTGCAGCTAATTTGTGGTTAGTCATCTTCAAATTGCCTATTTTTTTAAACGAATATAACATATAATATTAAACAAGTCATTATACATATCACAATAAGAACAAAGATGCAGTTTTCCTTTGTGCCATTGGCTAAAAATACACGTCAGCAGGATATGAACATCGCCATTGTAGTTCACAGTTGGTTACAGTTTTATGCTGATTATTTCCATCTTTTGTCAACAGTCTGAATTGATGCTGTAGCCTTCAACTACAGCTTCAATCACATGGGCAGTGATCCCTAGCAGTGTTGTTAGCCATACAGCTAAAGATCACTGTTCAACCATCAATCTTCAATGGGATACCAGTTTACTAGTAATCTCAAACTGGAAATGAAAAATCTAAGAGCGGGAACAAAATCTATTTGAGTCTTGTGTGATGTGTGTAGCCAGTATTGTGTGACAAATGCCAGGCACAGTGTTTGTCCTGAAAAACAGAAAGGCCAATAATAAAATTACAATCTCCAATTCCAACCGAGTCAATTAGTCACTGCTGTAGTAAACTTGCAGAGCAGACAGCTGGCAGTATGTGCTGATCAGCTCTGTCCAAATCTGTGTTGACGGTTCTGCAACCCTTCACCTTTAAATCTTATAAAGCTTTAGTTAATCTTGATGAAAGAGGATATAATCAATTAGTAAGGTTGCTTCAGGAGCGTATAGACACACTATGTCCTAAAACTGAAAATACTCTTACTCATAGAACACACTGAACCAGAACAGTCTCTTCAGTTTTACCTTTGTGATAATTCACCAGTTTAGTATACATGATATACTTTTAAGCTATTCCGAACTCATGAAGTAACTTCACAATCATAAGCCTGGCAACATAAAATAGGGCAGTGAAGACTCACTGGCCACAGATTAAACAGCTTTACAGCTACAACAAAGCTGAGCATGAACCCTCAATACCATTTTAATGTAGGAAATATGCAACTAAAATCTAACGGGTGTTTACAAGGCTGAAACAACCTAGTCGCAGCAAACAGCATATCTTGTATAATTTATAAAACAATTTATCCTAGAAGCTCATTTTCAATTATGCTTAGCTTGAGCCATTCGAGGAACTGATCATTTATTCATGCAGCTCCAAGTTCATAGTTTTTCACTTCTCCTTCACTGTCATCATCTGTGTCAACAGAATGAAACTGCCACGTATAGGTTCCTGTCAGTGCTGCTCGGTATGGGCTTAACGGTGGTTAACCAGCTCGTCTTCAGACTGCTGAAGTCATCAGACTGATGGCCAGAGCCAGGTGACCAAAACACCCTGTGACAGATGACATGGTGTAAATACTGTGTTAGTTGTAGCATCATGAAGTGACTGAGCTTGGGTGTGACAGATTTTGAATAATGGTAGCAGTAATCTTAAATTCTTGTTGACAGCACAACAGGTTAATCTTTACCTGATCTACCAACGTAGTGTAGGTAGGTCTCTGCAACTTTAAGGAAGTCAAAATGAGTAACCACATTTACTGCCTGGATGTCAGTTCCCTGAGTGAAGAGGTCTACAAGAAAATATATGCTTACTCGGCCTAGTGAACATTAGTATTTCCACTTTACATTTTAAAATGCTAAACTCTTCGTCTGCCTGTGCAGACCAGATTTCTGCACAATCCATTTCTGAAGTCAGGGAACACACAATTTCTGCACTCCTGCATCATCTTTGCATGAATGTAGAAACACAAATAACCAAGCTGGGTGATTTTCTTTGCAAGAAGCTCAACTCTCTGAGTGGAGTTACAGAAGATGATAGACTGATGTGTAAGAGAATATACAGAAAAAGGATCTGTTAATTCTCTAAATATAAACTGTTTTGCTGGAAGCAGCACTTCGCATAAACAGTATTTCTTTTACATCGTGTTGTACTTTCTTTTCATTTTAAGATGAAATTTTATATTGCTCATATATAAATATTCCAGCCTTTTCACTTAATCTAGCAAAGATGCAGACTTCATTCATATTGTGCATACAGCGCAATGCAAAGACGTGAATCTAAATTAAAAGGAATGATCAGCTTGGTGGCTGATATTTGGAACTGGGTAAAGTTACAACATTCAGAGTAATACTGAGCAACATTTTCAAGTTAGTTACATGATTCAGGATCATTAAATTGGACCAAAAATACACTTTAAAGTATTCTCTGTTAAAATACTTAAACTTACACCAGGAAAAAGAACCTAAGTTCCGACTGCTTTAATTACCTGGATAAGGGAGGGTTTTACCTATCCCATGCCAGATTCCCATAAGAAGTTCTCGCTTTAGGAGTCATCTTCTTTTCCCCTGGTGGATGGCACATCCGGGGAAACACAACCGAATCATATTAGTTTACTATTTACTGTATTCTGTCTATAAACAGATGCTGCTGTAACAACAGGAATTTCCCTGTGGGATCAATAAAGTATTCAGATTTCATAAGAGCCAGAGGTTGAGGATTATAGCACTAGATGGCAGCATGCACTCAGTCTAAGTATATCTGTGTAATTATACTTGCTTCTAACAACAGTTACCTTAACAGAGTTTTTAACCCTGTTATCTTGCAGAGGAAGCTCCAGGATCTACTTCCAGTCATCACCAAACCTAACAGTAGTCAGCAGTACAATTACAGTAAGCATTTTTCGTGGGGAAGTCCCAGACCAAGAGAAACAGAGAACAAAAATTCAAAACAATAACCACTGTAAAATTTAGATTTTCATTTCACAATGTTTAGGGAAAAAAGGCTTTAATCAGTGTGACGTAGATGAACTAGGACAGATTGGTCGAGCTAACACACAAAACCTCTGTGCAGTACTTTCTATGAGGAAACCTGGGTGAAAGTAACTTCAAAGAAACTCAGCTTGCAAACTATACAAATCCAACAGTGAAACTACTGTACGTATGACTAATATTATAAGAACCAGACAAAGAAGTGAACAAGAATCCAAAGTAGTCACTATTTTAAACAGACTGCAGTGAACAGCTAGCTACAAAAAAAAGGGCATTATTAAAAAAGTTTACATTTTTTTGGCCCCACCTATATGTATGTCCCTTTTGTAAATGGGTAAACTGTTTTTAATCATTGAGCAATACTTAGTTTATGTTTTTGTGTCATCTGGTTAGATCCAGACCTATCGTTGATTAATTAATGTTTTAATGTTGATTCATTCTCGTAACATGCACACAGCCCTGGTGTGAACACTGCCGAAGTTCTAAAATTGTCACATCCATGTAACTCAAATGTGAAGTGCATGATCTGCGCAAAATTAACAATAATTCTGTAATTCATGAACTCCCAAAAACATACTAATGTGCGGAAAATAGCAGAATATTATAACTGGCAAACCTGAAATTATGAAGTCGTGTCTACACAGGTGTAATGGTGAATAAACATGAATTGTAGGATAAAAAGTATTTGCTTTGCAATATTTGGTCAGAGCATTTGCTGATAAATCCTAAACTTTCCCATGGGATACTGAAACTTTCCAAGACTGTTGTCCAGCTGTCTTGGTCTGTCCCCTGAACTGCCCATTTGCTGGTTTGTTCAATCCAGCGATTGGTGCCGGGTTTGCTATTCTTGCTGTAGCCATGGATCTAACACCTTAACTGGCAATTCCTCAGAGTATATAATTATTCCTTTTCACTGCGCTCCCCTATTGCACACATCTATTAAAAACTCAAATCTGATAAATATAAAACCCCTTTCTTATATCTGTCCTTTTTAAATCAATTGACGTTCAACCTGACATTCATACCTCTTCAAAAAAGAAGTTTGTGTGTAAATTTACAACCCTTCAAACCAAAGAAATTACTATAGAGCAGGGATCCTCACATCCAGGCCTCGAGAGCTGGTGTCCTGCAGGTTTTAGATGTGTCCCTGATTCAACACAATCAAATGGCTGAATTACCTCCTCAGGACGCAGTCAAGTTCTCCAGAGTCCTGGTAATGACTTCTATATTTGACTCAGGTGTGTGTGTGTGTGTCTGTCTGTGTGTGTGTGTGTGTGTGTGAGACGCATCTAAAACTGGCAGGACACCAGCCTGTAGAACAATATGTGAGAACAAAGGAACCTGGAGAGTTAATAGGTGCACAGGAACACCAAAAGCAAATGTGTATAAAATTTAATGTGCACCTCCGTTTTATAGCATAGAAATGTTTTGTGAAGTTTCACACACAGAATGTCTCACAACATGAGAATCAGCATGGCATGAAAATGGGCCATATGAACCTGAGCCTATATCAAATCATATGAAAATATGTTTCAAGTGTTTTTCAGTTCTTTGTTTCATCATTTGTTGACATTTTGGAAACACTTCTGGTGTTTTTATTGCTATGATCCTTATGATCTATGAATTAATAATTTTCTCTGTAGTTTTGTCCCATTAATGCACAACACTGCAACTAAAAATAAGAGGGTGGGGGGGGGGGGGTCTGAAAAAAAATTGTTTTGGCAATAAAATGGCCCAAATTGAATCAGTAAATGAGGTTGAATAAATTTCAGCATCACAGTATAATAATTATAATGTCACAAGACAACAAGAAACTGAATCAATAATAACATAATGTTATTAGTAACTGTGTACTGGCTTTTCACTTAAGTTTGGTAGGTACTACTTCTAACAAATGAACAGAAGTTTTTACTTCTTTTTTTAAACTTATTAGTATTTTATTCTCTGTTCTTTGAGAGAACTGACAATTCAACATGGCCGCGCTCGTTTTGGGATTGGCTGTTTGTGCCTAAGGAACCACCAACTGACCAATCACAGGCCTGCTTTGAAAATTCTCAAACAGCTCAGGGCATCACAGATGCACGGATTTTGAAGCTCACCCGCGTCACTTGCACCTGATAAACATAATGGCACTGGCATTAACATCAATAAATTTATAAATGTGTGACAGTAGGATGGAAGCAAGAGTGAAAGAGAAAGTTTACAAGATGGTAGTGGGACCTGCTATGATGTATGGTTTGGGGAATATTGGTCTGCCAAAAAGACAGGAAGTGCAGCTGGAGGTAGCAGAGTTGAAGATGCCATGGTTTTCATTGGGAGTCACCAGGATGGACAGGATTAGATGCAACTTTATCAGAGGGACAGCTCAGGCTGAGCGGTTTGAAGAGAAAGTAAGAGAGGCGAGGGTGGGACTCTGGATATATTGAACAAAGGTTAAACGTTTGCTGGTTAATTCTTGAGATTAATACTCTAGAGTGGCACACTATATGGATGACTATTAATGTTATCCAGAAATCCAAGACATCAGCTGACTATTAAATTTATACAGAAGTCATATCTCACACAAAAAAAATACCAGCATGAATTCTTACTGTGGTTGTAAACCTGAGAATACAATGAGTACTATTAGTCAATATCACCTTCTCTTTGGAGCTAACTATAGATAACAGGCACGTGTTGTTAGCTGGTCTTATGACTGCAGAAAGGATAGCCTGTCATTGAAAAACAACACAAACACTGCCAGTATGGGAATGTCTCTCTTATTACTGTGATATTGCACAAGTGGAGCTTTCTGCACCACAGTTGTATTATGCCCAAACATGTTATGTTTGGTTTCTTTGCTTATGTTCTTGGCTATCTTTAAGAGAATTGTATAATCATCGATTTCATTTTGTGTTGAAACATTGTTGATTTGTGTCTGCAAAGTTCAGATGATGCCTTGGCTGCAGTGAAGTGTTTGGTTTCCCTTATACTACCTTTGCTCATTGTGTTAGCGGATTGTGGGTGGATGTAGAGTGAGTTGGTTAAAAAAAGGATAGAGAAGAGGGGATGGAAAATGTTTTGTCTCACATCCTGTTCTGTCACCTGTGTGTCTATCATCATACCCCCTTTTTTATGTTTTTTCTTGTTACACAAATAATGAATAATTGATCATAAAAATGTTTACGCTGAATAATAAAGCTAAAGCAAGACGTAAAATAATAATCTATACAAATTTTATATAAAAATATCTACATTTTTGACAATAAAAAAAACATCAGCACATTTCAGACATGAAAGGTACAATGGGCATACTTAGATTATGAGAAGGAGGGAAACAAGGTATTTGACTGTGCAATATATGGCAAGTCTTTCAAGCAGACTGCAAACTTAAAAAGTCTTGGTGCCATAATAATAAAGCCACTCATTATGTACATGCAATATCCACAGTTCAAGTAAGGCCAGGTATATTTATTGCATAGCATCATTCCCTCAAATCTACTCTATCAGAAATTAAGACAAAGGGACTCGGAGTTCATTGAGCTTTGGCCCATAGCCCTCATTTACTCATGTCTGTACATAGTTTCAAAAATAGTCTTTATGTTCAGTCTTGAATGCATGCAGTACCATATTTCCACTGATGCATAGCTTTGTTGAAAAATCCAGCAGTGTTTCGCTCCCCAGTTTTCAAAGAATCAGTATAGGACTCCCTAGAAGCAACAAGTGAAGCAGGGAGGTCGCAGGCAGTCTGTGAAGGCACAAAAGCCCAAAGAAGGCCACCGATGACGCCTTTTTTCATGGCGTCTGAAAAAAAAATGGCAGATTTAGTCTAATTTCAGGTGCAGTCCATTCTTGGCCCACCGTCCCATTGGTTGAACCCCTCTCCAGAATGATATTGTCTGATTGTTTCTTTGATGTTTGTCTGTGTGGAAATAGACGAAAGCCTCACTGGGTGATAAGTCTGAGATCGTAAAATGGAAGTCTCTGGAGAGTGGGAAGCGCTCTGATGAATGCTGTGTGGTGTAGTAGAAGGCGAGCATCCACGACTATGGCTGGGAGATGGGGACCCTAAAAGAAGCATGGAAACTGAAATTAAATACTGCGATTTTTATTTCTTTGTGTGTGTGGGGTTTGTGTTGTTTGAATGTTTCTTCACCATTTTCTGTTAGGTTGCTGTCATTTGGTGAAACTGACATGCAGTGCTGATCTTGAACTCTTATCTGCTTGGAGCCTCTCCCTCGTAACACATCTGCTATCTGTAAAACAATTTGTAGTGCATTAAAAACTTTGTGCATGAAATGAGCGTCATGGTGATTTATTAAAACGACTCAAGGGAAATGGCGCACTATTCAGATCTGGCCTCTAGAGGGAACGATAAACACATTTACTTCCTATTTTGGCTTCAACTCTTTCTTCCTACTAACCTAACCAGAGTTAGATCAAGTAGGTTTTGTAACTTTTTGTATTTGTTCTGATGTAAATTATGAAACAAATAGATGTGAATTCCCATAATAAAATCAGAGAGAGAGAGACTGAAATTTTGGACAGTCATAGGGAAGTGATTTACTGTCAGATCAGTAACCTTTTGGAGGGTTATCATTTTCCAGCACGAGAAGCAGGAACATGCAACCATAAAACAAAATAAAAAGGAACAACACTGTAACAATGGGATTTCAGCAATGTCTGTGATATTTTTTTCCCCCTCTTTTTCATCTCCTCACTCACTTTTTTGTTCTGGGCCACCATCACGGGGGTGTCATTATGGTAGTTCTTCAGGCTACTGTCAGCCCCACTCTTCAGCAGCAACCGAACTGTCTCCACTTGACCTCGGCCACAAGCGCTGTGTAGGGCTGTGTTCCCACTATATGACTGGCTGTTGACATCACATCTATTCTGCAACAGAAAATCAGTAGAAAATGATTCATAAAGAAAGTCAGAGTAGATGCAGATAACTTAGAAAGTGAAAGAAAACATAATGTCCCAAAGAGGGTGAGTGCAGACATTAATGAAGAAAGGAGGAAAGATACTCATGTACAGCATTGCTGCTAAACTCTGATAATAAAGGAAAACTATTTTGCAATACTTTGAAAAAGTTCCTTAGAAAGGAATGCAAAACTGTGTAGAGATGATGAGTTGGAAAGCAAAAAACCAGAATAGTTTAACAGAGCTGAGTCACAACCCTTCTCTCCCCTCTGCTGCCCACACAACTTCATTACCTCAATGAGGAAGTGGACCATGTCTGCGTTATTGCTCTCCACAGCGTGCATGAGAGGACTCTGGCCACTTTTGATGTCCTGATTAGAGGAGAAAAAAGAAGAGCACCATGGGAAAAGTCAGAGAATGCAGAGAGGAAATGTAAAAAAAAAAAGAAAAGAAAAAAACTGTGATGCTGTGAATCCCACAGTGCTGAGTCAGTACAGGAGGGACTGACCATAGCATTGATGTCAGCGCCTGCATCCAGTAACATTCTTGCCAAATGCTTTCGTCCCTGCAGCACAGCCAGATGCAGAGGGCTCAAACCTAAGAAGAATAAAAAGGGAAAGCCCATGTTTTATATTTATGTTCAGATCTGCTACACATTAAAAAACAATCAATTACAGAAGTGTACACAAATACAGTTAAAAAATAATAAGATGTAGTAAATAAGACATCTTATATATTGTCTATACATCTTATATTATTGTCTATAATTAAAATGTTGAAATTATAGACAATCTTATTATTTAGTGTTTTCCTCATTCAGATTATAGTAAGTAGATTTTGTTGTTATATCAAGATCATTTTCTTCGTAGCTGGTGGAGAGTTTGTTATTCTGGACCAACTTCTTACTTTAACACTAATGTCTTCTCAGCTGCTTGGTGATTTGGCAATGCAACACTACACTGACACCAGACCACAAAGGAAGGAAATGTCCTCTTCCCACCCACACACCTAAAACAACCAACCCAACCCATACCTGAACACAGGTTTGCATTTTTCATACCCACCAACAAACTGTTGTGCACTAGTGAAGGCAGTTAAAGAGATTATATGATAAGGTGTACTCATTGTAGTAATGTTGTAATGCAATTTTCTTGTCATAGCACTTTCAGTCTGGTAACTGTGTCAGCACTCTTTAATTCATTTCAGTCGGTTGTGCACATGCGGCAGCTGATAGGTGTAAATGTAAACTGGGTCACAAATGCAGGGTGCATGTGGAAAAAACGATTCAACTGCTGATGGCACAAATTTGATATTTTATGAAGTAATGAATTCGAAATGTAAAAAATCATTAGGGGTAAAATACTTGCAAATAGTTACAGGCTTAATCTGACTTAATGAGGGCTAATGAGTAAGCCTTTACTTTTCTTTGGCAGCAACACCTTTAGTATCGCACATACAGAGGCATCTTCAGTAACTCACCCTCATAGTTTCTGATCTCCAGGCATATAGCAGATGAGGGCCTAGAAAGGACTACAGACAGACAATTGTGCTGGTCATATTCACAGCAGAGGTGGAGCGCTGTTTGCCCATTACGGTCCAAGGCTGCGGGGTCAGCCCCTGCCTTCAACAAAGCTTCCACCATGTCCGCCTGCTTAGTTATCACTGCCAGATGAAGGGGAGTCTGAGGGTGAATAAAAGCAAAAATTATAGTTTAGTCAAACCTGACATATTAAGGCTGAATATGAATAAACACTAGACATTGAAAAAGACACAATGTTTCCTCTGGCAAAATATAACTGTATTCTTATCAGTGAAGTTCAGGAAATATGAGGTGTTTTCTTATAAAGGCCTCCCTTTATCTATAACCTGTTCTACAGGTTAAAGGTCAGTGAAACCAAAAACAGTACATGTAAGAACACACCGACACCTAGCAGAAGCAAACAATGACTGTGAGCTGCCTTGACCTGTATTACTATACATGTGTATTCCTGCATTTCCACAATTACATACAAGAAATACATATAGTTCAAAGTTGCCAGCACTTAAATTTAATACTTGCACTATATCTTATAGACCAACTGCCATCAAGAACAACCCAAGCATAAGACTTTGTGATTAGCTTAAAATGAGGAAGAACCTGTTCTGAACCACACTCTGCAATATCAGGAAAAGCTAAAGTCACTGTTCACTACAATAGGTGCTTGAATGGATGAATATTCTATAAATGCTAACTGAAATCCCTTTAGCAATCTAGGATGTTCCTGTGGGTGAGGTCAGTATGTATCATCCTGTATATATTAAGTCAGCTATCGCAATGGAGGTCACAGACAACCTGCTGTTTATTAAGCAAGCCTCAGTTCATTGTTCAGTCATAAAGGGAAGTCTTTAAACTTGGAATTTTTAGCTGCTATTCTAGTTACACAATAAATACGGCAAATAGGAACATACTGCTGCTCCAAGTTTCACTTTTGCTGTATTTCTACTGCAGTGTGTGTGTGTGTGTGCGTGCGTGTGTGTGTGTGTGCACACACACACAGTTTATTCCAGTAAAGACTATTAAAATAGGTAGTCTAGCAGTGGGAGAGCATCTTTGTGGAATTCCTATGTGTCAATGCAACTTCCCTGAATCCTGTGACTCACATACACACAAAAACACATAAGTGCACACTCACATATACAACCATATTCCCTGTAAATTGTCCAGTATTTGAACTTTCTACAATTAACATTCACTGTCAGACAGTATTGTGAAAAGCTGCCATACTACTAACTTTTCCCAAACAGTATAAATAAAATTCCCTGTCCTAGATATTCCTTTCACAATAAGGCCTTTTATGGCCTTTAATATAGACCCCTCAGAGTTGGCAGGCTCTGGCTTCCTGTAAAGGATTTTAGAGTGACTAAACTAAAATTCAGCCGAGATAAGAGGAAAGGTGGGAAGGGAGTGAAGGGGGGGGGGGGGGGGGAGGAAA
>VUQJ01008293.1:12009-45321 GCA_015108635.1 Andinoacara biseriatus | reverse complement strand
GACTCTTCCACTTGGAGTTTACTCTGTGGAACATGGTGGATTAGTGTGTGTGTGTGTGTGTGTGTGTGTGTGTGTGCTCCTAAATCTGTATGCGTGGGTGTGTGTTTTCTTTCATAGAGTTTTGGTAGAAAGCTCACAGAAAGGGTCATAGCATCCCAGGGGAGCTTTGAGGGAGATCGTACAAAGTTTCACAAACACATACACACACACACACACACACACACGTGCCTGAAGCTCTTCCACATTCATATCACCAAGTTCCACCAAAACTTTACAGTATGCAGATAGCCTTAATGAGCCTCACAAGGTGCTGAAAAAGCTTTGCCATCTGGGGTCAGAGTTCAGCATACCCTTGTGCAATTTTTTTTTTTAAGCCTCTCTTGAGTAATGCTATGTTTATGTTGAAATCCCACCTACAGCATGATCATTTATGCATCACTTTAGCCTGCTGGAGGTTACTTGCTGAAACGTTGGATTTTATTGTTCATTCCAGACGTTATGTGGAGGATGCTGGCAGCGCAGCACGATGTGTGTCAGCAGAGGCTGTTCTGTACATGTCGTGGGATTGTTTTACTGCTGTTTATAGCCACTTATAGCACATCTCTGGTGGAGAAAGTGGGAAGCAAGAGGCTAAGATGAGTCCAAGATGAGAGCAGCATGTGAAGATTTAAATTCTATAGTTTAGCTTGCGTTTTGCAAACTGTAGACATAAATAATATAAGATGCACATGAGGAAAAAGTGCATGCAATCAATCACTGCCAGCCTTTTTCCATCTCTCAAGCATGCACATATATATTTATAATATGGCCCCACAGGATGCTTCCTATGGAAGGTATACCTTTAGTTCATAGATGGAGTATCAGACAGAACATATACACTGGGGGATCTGAGTGTGTGTTTTCATATGTGTGTTTCTACTCTATTTCAGGTGAACGTGAGCAGGATAGGAGCGGGTGTTGAGATCTCATGATCGATGAGACACATTCATCATCTCAGAGGTGCAGATAGAAATGACAAAGTTGGATGGAAAAGAATTGTCAGAAGGGAAAGGAAAGAATTTTAAAAAATGAGTATATGCGGTGGGACGGGTGAAGTGACAGGAGCACGGGAAACATTTTGGCATTCATAAAACCCCACATTCAAATCCTGAAATACGTGTTTGCACTCGGTCTGCCAGTCTAAACCCTGAGCACAAGTGCTTATAATCATCCTGATGATTAGTGTGTACCAATAATATTCTGGCAGAGATGGAGACAAGAACAGACAGACAGGGTGACCTGTCAGTCAGTCAGTCAGTTAGTCAATTTGTCCAAAACAATGGTCCAGCAGCGAATCCATGCCCAGATGACCTTAATAATGGAAACTCCATCGTGAAGCTATTTGGAATGACATGATTTCATTTTACGTTAACTGGAACCACAAAGGCTAACAATCCAATGAGGACAAATGCCAGAATATGTCCAACACCATCTCACTGAGAAAAGATACTGGTTTTATGTAATCTGAGTTTGGTACACAGAGCTTTGAGCAGACTTTGGCTCATAAATCCACTAAAACATGAGTCAAGAATGAAGTTTTGTGTACTTGTTGCCTGTGGGGGCGAAAATACTCATTTAGAAGGTTCAACCGTGTGAGACATATTTGGCATGATATGAAACTTTTTCATCCCTTCTTTCTTCACTTGCATGCAACAGGGAGTTCTGACATCCCAGTGGTCTTAAATTCAGACACGTACTCATACACTAGGCATTGTCATGGAGCCAGATATCCATACAGAAAGTATCCAGGAAATCCCAGCTAAGCAGTGAACTTATCAATAATGAGGGCTTGTCAACAGATGTTATCGGACGGAACGCTCTGTGGACTTCCAGTGCTTCTCCAGCATTTTGTTTGAAGGTCTGCAAACTAACTGCGACATTACAAAAAGGACAAGAAACACATGGTGTGACAGGAGGAAGTGGTTGGCTTAGTCAACAGTTCAGAGACCTTACCTTCTGCAGCCACTGAGTGTTATTCTCCATGGCACTCTCCAGACTCTGCAGCTTCCTCTCCTGCCAGGAAGGCCTCTCCTTTTGGGACTTGCTCTGCTTGGTTTGGCTTGTATCAGGCTCGGGCTTAGGTGGGGAGTCACTCTGGAGGGTATTTGTGACCTGGAAGTCCTTTAAGGGGTGGCAGTGTTCCACCTCAGGCAGGATGAAAGTGTAGCTGCAGGGGCCGTGCTGCACGCGGTGCTGTTGGCGCTCTGAGGCAATCGCTGTGGCCAGCAGGTAGGCCAGGTAGGCAAGGGCCAGGGCCAGCAGGCGGTCCATGTCAGGGTAAAGAGATGGAAAGGGGAGGGAAAAGAGAAACTGAAGGAGGTTCCACCACCTGGCAGAACTGGCAAGTGGGTGAAAGCTGTTTCTTCTTTCACCCTCTGTATATATTTTTCTGTCCCTGGATACTCTGCCTCTGTCTTCCGCCTGTATTCTCAGTCCAAATCCTGCTGCTCCACTCTCCGTTTTATCACTTTCACTTCTCCTCTTTTGGCTGATCCTCCACTTTAGTGGTGCATCCAGAAGTCTTTCTCAGCCCAGTTCGTACTCCAGCTGTTCTTTGTGAGGGGCGGATACAAAACACACACACACACACGCACACACACACACGCGCACACACACACGCGCACACACACACACACAGGAAAAAGGCAATTGTTTCCTATTGTAACTCCAACACCCGATCAGCCAGCACATGCAGCTCAACCCAGGAAGCCAACAGCAGACTTCCCTCCTACCATTTATCTCTCTTTTGAAAAGTTGCTTTCCTCACTGCCGTCTCTTAAAGCTCCTGGAGTCCACACGTTGCTCTGGAGGACAGAGGAGAGAAGAGTGAAGAGAGGCCTGCTTCAGGATGTTGGCTGAAGCAGTAAAGCTCTTAGAGGAGTAAAGAGAGGGAGAGAGAGAGAAAGAGAGCAGTGTACCTCTTCACACACCTCTTGAGCACATAATCACTCAACCACCCTTCCCTCTTTTACTTTCTCTCTCCCTCTTGCGCTACTCCAGTTTGCAGGGGGTTAGAAGAGGAAGCTACAAAATTACACACAGCTCACCACAAAAAATCAAAAACTAGAAACTTTCTCTGACAACTAACTCCGTCCCATTTTCTCTCCACTTTTCTCTACCACTGATCTTTCTCAAATTAAATTTTTCTTTTACTGGCATGTCTAGTAAAGAATGTGATACAATGAAACTATACAAATAACTGAGCATGTTGAATTCTTGGCATTATCCGTTTAAGAATCATGATTGTTACCAAATTATAGATCAATATCAATTTTCTGTCTTCAAATGCAGCAGTGAAATGAGTCTTTTGCGTTCTGCTGTTAGCTGATATTGTAGATTTTCCCAGTCTTTCATTTAGATCATTTACAGTCAAAATGAGAAATGAATTATTTTAGTTGAAATAACTCTATTATGATGATTCTGCAGCACGCATGCATGTTGTGAAGAAGAGAAAATGTTTTTGGACAGTTTTTCTTCCAAGGGTACTGGAGGGTGTCCTACCATGGACTGCACCTCCATAGCTGAGACAGCTGCACAGAGCCGTGGGTACAGGATGGTTGGTGGTGATCTCCTCAATCCCTCTGACGCACCTACTCTTAAGGAAGCAGAGTCTGGAGATGGGGGGGGGGGGGTCTCACTGAGTTGGTTAAACAGCTGCTTGGTCACAGAGCCCCCACGCTGGATGAGATTTTTTCTGAGTTGCTTAAGACTCTGGGGGATGTCGTAGTTCCTCAGATCACACTGTACACCAGGGTACTGGAGAGGAGAGCCCATCCATTAGTTGAACCACAGGTTCAGGAGGAATAATGTGGTTTTCTTCTTGGTCATGGAATGCTGAACCAGCTTTTTATCCATTTGATGATATTCGAGGGTGTGTGTGAGTCAACATGTTCTTTCTGGACTTGAAGAAAGTATTTGACCGCCTCCCCTTGGGGGTCCTATTGGAGGTATTTTTGTAGCATGAGCATGGGATATTTGGCCCTTTGCCAAACATTTGGAGGAGGAGATACATGGACTGGGCCCATGTCTGCAGTAATACGGACTCTGTACCTGTTCATTGTGGCTACGAGAGAGCTGAGGTTGGAAGCGAAGAGTGTCCACTGTGAATGACACTCTTTCCACATTGCTGCAGACATGGCCCCAACCCATTTGTCAATCTCCCGCTCCCCTCACTTGTGAACAACACCCTGAGATATTTAGAGTCCTCCACTTTAGACAGTAGCTCATCCCTGACACACAGGACATGTTTCCAGCAATGCAGACTAAGCTTTCACTGCAGCTGTACAGGGACCAAATGACTTGTAGCAAAAGGTCAGATATCCCATACTACTGAAGCACATCCGACAGGATCCCTCAAGGGACGTTGTGAAAGTCCACAAAGCATATAAAGACTAGTTGGAAAAACTCCCACATACCCTTGAATATCCTTGAATGGAGAACGACCTGGTCCAGCTCTCCACAATCAGGACAAAACCCACATTCTTCCTCCTGAATTTGTGATTCAACTAATGGACAGATTCTCCTCTCCAGTACCCCGGCACAGACCTTACCAGGGAGGCTGAGGAGCGGGATCTGAGGGCGACAATCACCCTCATGTCAACCATGGTATGTCAACCGAGACAACCCTACAACATCTAGTTTCTTAAGGAACTCAGTTAAAGGAGTTGTTTAACTACCTCAGTAACCATGCCCCTAGTGATGGGTGAATTATCCCCCTTGTCTCCAGATTTAAAAAAAAGCTCTGCACAAGAACTCCTATGTATCCAAACCTTGCGTGCAAGTACAAATGGCAAATAAAGCCTTGAATCTTGAATCTTGAATCTCCTTACTTTTCTTTCCCTTCTTCTCTAAAGGCAGCGATACTCGCATCCAGGCCTCGAGAGCCGGTGTCCTGCAGGTTTTAGGTGTGTCCCTGATCCAAGACACCTGAATCAAATGGCTGAATTACCTCCTCACTATGCAGTCAAGTTCTCCAGAGTCCTGCTAATGACTTCTATATGTGATTCAGGTGTGTTGGATCAGGAACACATCTAAAACCTGCAGGACACTGGCCCACGGGGCCTGGAATTGCCCACCCCTGTGCTAATGACTTCTATAATTGACTCAGTTGTGTTGAAGCAGAGACACATCTAAAACCTGCAGGACACCGGCTCTCAAGGCCTGGATGCGAGTATCCCTGTCTAAAGGGAACCTACTCGGACCTCTACATAGGAGCTCTGTTCAGTTTTAGTTCTAAATTGAATTATTCAGATTGAATTGTTCACATTGAAAGGAGCCAGTTGAGGTTGTTCGTGCACCTGACTAGAATGTCTGGTAACCCCTCCGTGAGGTGCTCTGGGCATGTCCTTCCGGGAGGAGGCCCCAGGATAGACCAGGGCATATTAGAGAGATTGGCTGGGCTGGGAATGCCCCCTGAATGAGCTGGAGGAGGTGAGTTGCAACCAGGGTAAATGTCAGAAAATGGATAGATGGATGGATGGATGGATGGAAATTTTTTCCACAACAATAGTAGTTCCCAGCAGGGATGACACCTCTGATTGCAAACAAATAAATAAACAAATAAAAATAAATAAATGAATGTATACAAACATAAATAATTATTTAAAAATGTGGCTGTATAGAAGTAAAAATAATGGAATGTGGAAAAATAATCATTCTGCTTTTGTGACCTGTGTTTTACTAAATGACTTCCAGTTACTGTAGTTTTTCTTCTTACTATGGATAACAGTCAAATATTGCTTTATGTTGAGTGTTGTCCCATAATTGCAAAAAAACAGACTGCAGATTCACAGTAGGGTATACATGTGACTGACAAATTAGTACCATATGAGTTTCTCAATCGGATCTATGCCTGGCTGAGCACATGTGTTTTCAAAACACAAAGATGGCAATGGCTGAAATGCTTAGCTCAGGGCTTTAAGACAGTAGCAGTGGATGTTACTAAGAACCAATGGATGTTGACACAGTGGCTGTATTCCTCTTTTCTAATATAGCCTGTGTGATTAAAAAAAAATAGCCTCCATGCTTTTGCATGTATTGTACCAGTGAAAACAGCAGTAACAAAACTGCATCTTTGAGAAAAATAATATAAGAGGTACTATCAAATTTAATGACAATTTTGACCAAATGATAACACAAGCTAAAACACACATTAAGGTCTCTTCATTCAAAAGCTTCAAAAGATGAACTCACATCTCTTAAATTATTCATAGATTTTTATTGCTCCTACCAAGTAATAATGATAAGTGGTCATAATGCATCTTGCCTCCACTGTTTGGATGTTCCACATCTGCCTTTCTGCCTGCAGACACTCTACTCTAGGGATACAGGGGGTTAGGATGAGGACAGGAGATATCATCAAAATAAAATGCATAAAAAGATACCTTCACTGTCAAGGCACATTCATACTCCTGTTTTGCTATGTAGCCTGGTATTATTTATTATATGAATGCAGCACAGCCATTGGCTCCTTACTGTTTTAACATTGTAGGGTCATTTTTAAAACATGCATAAACCTGCCATGGCCATGCCTACTGTGTTACGCAGGGACAAATCTCTGTGTTATTTCCTGTCCTGTCAGCGTTGCCTGCACCGGAAGTGTCCCTGCAGTACAGCCAGATCTCTCTCACCAA
Organism: Andinoacara biseriatus; assembly: GCA_015108635.1. Classification (NCBI taxonomy): domain Eukaryota; kingdom Metazoa; phylum Chordata; class Actinopteri; order Cichliformes; family Cichlidae; genus Andinoacara; species Andinoacara biseriatus. Next base: position 38,650 of record VUQJ01008293.1, on the reverse strand, counting down.
ACCTGCCTCTCCATCTATTTCCATTTCCCCATCTACACAATTATGTTTCATTCATATCACTGCTATTCTCTGATGTGTCATAAATGCCCTCGCTGCCTTATCTCATGCTGCACTGCGAAAGATTCAATCCACACTGCAGCACAGATGATCCACTTAATCATAGTCTGAATTGGTGAATATACCACAGGGCACCATACTCACTTTCAATACATCCTTTTTCTTCTTCCCAGTACTCCCCCATACTCAAACAAGCTCAAAACATAATTCTCCAAGGATAAGAGGAGAGGAAGTTGCCCCGTCACACATCCCACTTGAAGGCTGTTTGTTTGCTTCCTGTGATCAATACCCCCAAAGAGTGAGAGACTGAAATTTGACTTCCAAATTCATAGATTTTGCCTATTTCTTCTATTGCATTAGAAAGCCAGCATAGAATAAGAAAGTCTCAATCTCACATATACTTTTTATGTTCTGAACCCTTAACTCCCAAATATGATGAGCATTCCACACTGCCACTGTTGTGTGGACGCTTAATGACCCAGCAGCTGTAAAGCCTGGTGTGTGGCCACATCACTCAGCATACCAATGACTCGTATCTACACATCAACTCATACCTATCCGGGTGATGCATGCCCTGCCTGTATATAGCACCCACCTTTTGTTCATGGCTCAATTTACCAATTTTCATCTAAAAAAAAAAAAAAAACTGATTGCATCAGTTTCACATGCAGAGCAGTCAGTGTAAGATCTGTGAAAAATAAGACAAAGAATGCTTTACTTCAGCCTCAAACTATTTTTGTGGTTTTGTTGGATTCAGTGCAGTCTCTCGCTCTCTCTGTAGACATCAGTGAGACATGTGTTTTATTAAACAGCTACTGTATTTTTTCATCTTGCTATGGATAGCAGTAAATGTTAAGTTATGTTGAGTGCTGTCCCATAATTGCAAAAAAATCAGAGAATGTGGATTCACGGTGAGTTTTGTTGTTTTTGTTTTGCTTTGTTTTTTTAAAAACAGATGCTGTTTTTATGCGGTAAACGTTTTACACGTGAGACCGAGCTTGTATGAGGTGATATAGCAAGTGTATTGGGTAACAAGACGCAACAGAGTAATGATCTCGTGCAAACTCACTGACACCGCAATATCCAGAGGGAGAACTCAGAATCTTGTTCCCCTTGTGGCCTCTTTCTGGAGAATAAAAAAGAGCCCATTCACATTTTATTGCACGTATTTTTTCATATAAAGACAGGCTGAAAAGGAAGATGGGATTAGATCTTTCTGGCAGAGGACGGGACTGAGCAGAAATGAACCGGGCTGCAATCTAAGAGGGTCACGTTGGAGAGCAGTACATCGATATGATTATTTATGGAGACGGCTTAAACAATTGCAGTGCCTCAGGCCTGTTGTCTGTCGACAAATGCTCAATGTATCATCTGACTGTTTCCAGTGTTCAATGACAGCATGAAAGTAAATATTTAATATTTAACATTTAACAGGGCCTGCTTTCAGTTAAGCAACTGGATATGAGTTGAAGTGAAAAGTGACTTTTGGTGTGTGCTGAGAGGAGTTTGACTGCTGTCCAGTATTCTTTCATTTAAAAAAAAAAAAAATTGCTCATAAACCTACATCCAAGCCTACGTCCACTTCTGAAATGAGAATAGTATCACACGTAATTTTTATCTGTGAAATCAGATACAATTGGAACGCCAGTTCACTCCAAAATCAGATTTGTGGAGAGGGTTGTTTTTTTTTTACCCTCTGGCATGTGATGCTTTTTATGTTTTTTACATATCTAGATTGTTTTGGTGTGAATCAGCAGTTTTGAAAATAATCAGTGAAATCAGCAGAAACAACTTTGCCTCTTAGAGAACAATACAATAGCAGGCACTATCAACGACAACTGTGACAGACACAAAGTGACGACACAAACTAACATTTAAATACTGAGGACTCTTTAGCCAAATGCTAGCTGCACTAGAGAAGTTGAGCTCAGCTCTTTTAAATTATTCATTGATTTTTATTGCTCCTACCGAGTAATAATTGAAAGTGGTCATAATGCAGATTGCATCCACTGTTTGGCTTTTCCCTGTCTGCCCGTCTGCCTGCAAACATCAACTCTGCTGATGCATTCATCCTCAGGTTTGCTCCACTCCGAGGAGAGGAAATACCATCGAAAGAAAGCACAAAAGACAATCGTTTCACTGTCAAGGCACATATGTGCTGCTGTTTTGTTTCTTAATTTTGCCGACATTATATAGTTTTGTCTTTTAAGCATTTTTTTGTAGTTTATTAAACACAACAAAGTAAAGTGTTTGACCGCATTAGTACAGTAATACCCATCGATCGGATCATTTTATTAATAGAAAGACTAGCCTCCCAGTATTTTAACTTAGCTCAGTGTTATTGATTTTCTCCTTAATGTTTTAATGTTCTGGGGTGATTCTGAAAATCTGTATAAGCCTTCCGCATCCACCACCTCTGTGTCAGCCAGGGACAAATCTGTGTGCGTTTTCCTCGCACTGGTTTAAAGATGTCTTTATTTGATGCTCAAAGGGCCAAAAAAGTTATTTAAAAAAAATAGCAGCAAGGACACATTCCACATAAGAACTGGTTATTAAAAGGAAAAATCGACAAACCTTGTCCGCCAGCTTATCACAGTGCAGGAAGAAGTGTATATCTGATTTGAATTATCCCTGTAAAGTTTGAGTTTTTGATGCATCTACATCACCAGTGTGACTTTTTTCTCCCCCCTGAAAAACCTATATAAATTGTCCACGCTTTTCCATCCATCCATCCATTGTCTTCCGCTTATCCGGGGCCGGGTCGCAGGGGCAGGAGTCTAAGCAGGGAAGCCCAGACTTTCCTCTCCCCAGCCACCTCCACCAGCTCATCAGGATGGACCCCAAAGCAATCCCAGGCCAGCCACCTCAACTGCCACGTTTTTAAGCAATACATTTCACAGAAATGCTTGATGTTGCAAAAATGATACAATAAAACATATATATGCCATTTATTTTATTTGCCAGAAATTTCAGTAAACAATTGAATTTAATTTTCAAATCAATTTTATTTATACAGCACCAAATTACAACAAACAGCCGCTTCAAGGCAGTACAGAGAAAACCCAACACTCAAACACTTTGGTTTCAGAAAAGTTTAGAATTTTCTGGCAGCTCATGGTTCAAGCTTTACAGGGTTAAAGGTCAAAGTGACAAAAACACCATCATAAAAACATATAGATTCAGCTAAAAAGTCCTTCAATTTATTACATACAACAGCAGGTGCTATAAAACATTTAAGTGTATCAGTCACAGCACACTACAAGTTTTAGATATTGTTCATTACTGAAATTTCAAACATGAACATATTTTCTGTTTTATCAGACAAAGTTTGGTGTAAAAATAAATTGAGTTGAGTGCTGTCCCGGGGGAATGCTGGCTGTTTAGTTTAGCATCTCCTGTCAGGCCAAGGTATTTCCCGCTGCTCCCTGAAGGCCCTGAATCAATCCGCCTGCTAGATTTGAAGGTGACATTGGGCTTCCTCTTTTCCCTGATGGGGTTTCTTCCTAATCTGCACAGCTCGTCACCCAGCCCTGCCCCCTGGGTGAAGGTTACAGCAGCAACTGTCAACCTTTTTTTTTAAAAATCACATTCAAAATAAAGCAAAAAACATTATGTAAACTAATTTTATATGATTTCATTGAATCCCAACTTGCTGAAAATGTTTTGCTTCACTGAAAGCCACTCACTGGGATTTTATTATTCTAGTGGAGTGGTGGGGAGTATCTGCCTTGTGCTTTGCACCGTGGGACCTATCACTCCACACAGCAATCTAAACCTTCCTTCTGGGTAGGGTGGAAAGACCAGAGAGCAAGAACACAGCTGCCCCTGATTCCCCTTAAAAATTTCTCCTTTTAAAATCCTTTTTACTGTAAGAGCACCATCACCTGTGCAAGCTGTCACTCACAGATGCCCACAGATCTGTTTATTAAATGTGAGATAATCAAAAAAGGACCTATTTACAGCAGGTTAATAACACGTTTTACAACAATGATGCTAGCATAACTTTGCTGTCTCCCATCATGCTGTTTCTGTAAGAACAAGGCAACTAGGCAACTGAAAGCCCAGGGGAACTGTTCTGAAGAGAAAACAAAGTTTAGCTCAGCTAATTTAAACTGGAAGTAATGTGAACTCAAATGAACCGCATCTGACAAGCCAAAGAGTGAGAAAAGTATTTTATTTAAGATGTACTGTGTGGCTAAATCAAACTCCTCGTGTATTTGCTCATTTGTAGTTCAAATCCCCTGTCGTAAAGGTGCTTGAGGATGACATAATCACAGACTGTTAGGTCCAGCAAAAACACAGCTCCACATTCAGAGCTGGAGACTGAATAGAAAGCCAAATGCCATAGAGAGTGATTCACCCGTGGACCCTTTGATTATGTTCACAATGATATGCCTTCATTTCCATGGAGACTAAACAAATAGAGCCGTTGGTGTTCCTCTTTCCCGATACGGGAGAGTTTTACCTCTGCTCGCTCGCCTATCAAAGCAACTACGCTATTCCAAAGAGGAAATTCCTACACAGGCAAAAAAAAAAGGGAAAAATCTATTATTGACCATAAAACCCAACCATACTGCAATAAAAAAAAGAAAGAAATGCAGCTGTCTGTAAGTGATCATGGCTGATGGAGACAAAAAAAAATTGGTGTTGACAAATGAGCGCTTTCTCGCTTTAACTCTGGCATTCCGTTAAATGTAGACAGGTAAAGAGTTGTGAGAATGTAGTGCTCATTGTGTTTTCAAAGCTGCCAGCTACTCTGCACAGACAATATAAAAGTGCTCGTAAAAACAGGAACATTAAGCAAAGCATGTCCAGATCCGCGTATGTCTCTCATTGAACTTTCCTGTCCATTCCCTGCTTGAACCACTTCTCTTAAATGAAAAACGTCCTGACTTCGCTCTCCTGCGGTTCTGCCTGTCTAAATTTCATAATTTGCATTGCTGAATTTTGATTCACCTGTGATATATACGGTCTGCTATGAGAAAGATGCCCGATGCACAGCCCAGAGAGCATTTTTGCAGCAAGCTGTCTCTTGTAAAACCCCACTAAAATCCCACCCAACGCCTGGGCACAATTACTTAGAGAAATGGGCAGATGAATGCTGTGACGTGGTCTGTTTTAAACCACCATTGCTTCCTTCTCACTGATGCCTTATGCAGAATTTTAACAGAATGGGTTGTGAATCTTGGCAAGGACACAATGATGGCACTGAATAAGCTAATACACATATCAAACAATATTTAAATTATCTGTTTCATCAAGTTCAATGTTACCTATAACGGGGCTGTTTCCATTCACTGTCTCTGGTTAGACAAGCCTTCAGTGGCTTCACACATGAGCCCACGATAAAGGCTTTTAATGTGCTTCACATGTGATTTCAAACTCCAGCGGGTGATCGAGGTAGTGTGTGTGTGTGTGTGTGTGTGTGTGTGTGCCGGTGTGTGTGTGTGTGTGTGTGTCTGTGAATGATTGGGAGGCACTTCTCTTGTTTTGCAGTGAGATTAGGTAATGCAAAGCAGTTTATAGATGAAACACATATTGAAAGCAGCTGCTTTCCTCAGGATTGACTTTGTTGTGTGTTGAGTATCAAGAGCATGTCAACGGTCCAGCATGCCCTACATATGGCTTTTGCGTGCCTGTACTTACATTAGATTTCACATAGAACACATGCAACATGACCTCTGACCCTGCACACACACACACACACACACACACAGTAGTCTGTTTCTTTTACCTGACACTCTGCACCTGGGTCCAGTTTTCAACTTTACACTTTTTCACCGTGGTGGTGGGGGGGGGGGCTTTGTGTGTGAGTATGCAGATGTATATGTGTGTATGAATACGTGCACACACAGTACTGTATAGGCTTGCAGTGTGGTAGCACGTTTGCTAATTGTCGTTCATTAGCATGTACCTTTCAGAGGGCTTGAGACGATGCATGTGTTTGCTGGTAAAAGTTTATTTATTTTATTTATTATTTATTTTACACATAATAGATAGTGAAGGCTGAAATATGCCAAAAAATTAAAAAATAACAAAAAAAATGCAGCCACTCATCTCTGCCATTTAGGTATGTGATTTAGAGTTAATTAAAAGCTAATATAGTAGTTAGCCTGTAGCTGTCTGTTAAGCTAATCCCATTTTAGCAGAACTTCTTGAGCAGCATCATTGAGCTATGCAGGATGATGAACTTCATGACCGTGTTAAAGGTTAATCTCAAATTATAGTTTTCAATTGGAGATATAAGATTGAAAAAGAAAAGTAAATTTAGTTCAGATAAAGCTAGTCATGGCATCATGCCCAGATGACTTTAGCTTGATGGCGCTGCCTTATGTCAGGGTTTCCAGCTCTCATGCTTTTGGCTCGAGACATCCACTTTCAGCCTCTGTCTCACGCTCTCATGTTGCCCAAATCTCACTGCAAATAAGAGGAAGCTTTAAAGTCCCTCATTTATGGACAAAAGAAAAACGTGAACACTAGTTTACACTTAGGCCTAAAGCTGGAGAACAACACTGATTCATAAACATCAACACAGAGTGTCAAAGATATAATTAGTATGCCTCCGTTTAGGTAAAATGAAAAACAAAGACTTCCCCAGAACATATTTTGTGTATTTTGTATTTCTACAATTTAACATGTATTCCAAATTGAAATGTCCATGTGTGATGACCTCTTAGCTTTGAGCCAGTTCATGAAACATGTAAATAAAACTTTAGAAAAATCTAAAAAGACTGAGTCTGTAACAAGTCAGATGAACCAAACTCAGTGAATGCTTTCAGACACTGAGAAAACATTAAGGCTCAGTTTCCCAGCCATGGATTAAGCCTAATCCTAGACTACAAAACTTTTTCAGTGTAGATCATTGAATCTGAATTTTGGACAACAATGTAGTTTTAAAAAAATTCCGGTAGCTGGGCCCCTGTGATGGTGAGGTTTACCCTGAGTTCCATAATTCTCTGGATGTTGTGAGGCTTTAAATTTCAGTGGGATCATGCTTCTCAGCCTCCCTGAAAAGGTCTGTGCCAGGGTACTGGGAAGGAGAGTCCTTGGATTTAGGTGGAACAATGCAGTTTGTATTGGTTCCTGAGCACTGAACCAGCTCTTTATCCTCTTGAGGATATTCAAGGCTGAGGGAGTTTGTCTAACCAGTATACATGTGTGTTGCTGGAGTAGACATTCAATCACATTCATCAGGGTGTCTTTGGAAATATGGGATATCGGGCCTAGTGTTGCAGGCTGCCCGGCCCCTGCACAACAGCAATAAGAGCATTGCTGACAATAAGTGGGACTCATTCCAGGTGGGAGTTGGACTCCATCAGGCCTGCCTTTTGCCACCTGTTCTGTTAATAATTTTTTATGGACAGAACATCTGATGCAGTCATGGGGTGGAGGGTGGTTTCAGGAGCTTGTCTCTATTTCTTGTGGATGATGTGGTCTTTTGGCTTCATCAAACCATGACCTCCAAGCCTGTACTGGGCCAGTTTGAGAACTAACACATTCAAGTCTAAACCCATGGTTCTCAGCATTAAAAGGGTGGAGTGCCCACTTCTGGTCGGGAATGAGTCACTGACCCAAGTGGAGAATTTCAAGTACAGTATCTTGGGGTTTTGTTCACATGTGAGAGAATAAGGAAGGAGGAGATTGATAGACTGGTGGAGTGTGCAATAAGAGAGCTGAGTTACATTCCCACCCTCACCTACTCAACACGTAGATAAGCTTGAGTGACATCCCATTCTTAATACACTGGGTTTGATATGATTTCAGACCACCCTTTGCAAATATCACATCTTCAACTCTTCTGGGAAGCCTTTCTGCAAGTTTTAGTTGCTGCTCTAATTCGTCCCAAAGGTTGAGGTCAGGATTCTGTGCAGGTCAAGTTCTTCCACACCAAACTCACTCATCCATGTCTTTATGGACCTTGCTTTATGCACTGGTGTGTAGTCATGTTGGAACAGGAAGGGACCATCCCCAAACTGTTCCCACAGAGATGGGAGCACTCTGTCATTTTACATAGCCTGTCACTTTGTGGCTGAGTTGCTGTTGTTCCCAATCACTTCCAATTTGTTATACCGCTAATAGTTGACTGTGGAATATTTATTAGCAATGAAATTTCATGATTGGACTTGTCGCACAGGTGGCATTTTATCCCGATAATAGACTGGAATCCACTGAGCTGAGAGTGACCCATGCAGTCTAGGTGCTTGATTTTATACACCTTTGACCTTGAAGCGATTGGAACACTTGAGATATTTGGACGGCTGGGTGAATATTTATAATATAGTTTATGGCCATGGACTGTGGGCGATGTCTGGGAACAGTAGAGCTGATGCTCCTCTACATCAAAAGGAGCATGTGAGCTGGTTCAGGCACCTGACTATGCTACCTCCTGGATATCTCCTAGGTGAAGTGTTTTATGCATATTCCAAATAAAGGAAATGCTGGCGCAGACCCAAGAGACACTCTCAGGTGGCTATGGAATGTCTCAGTATCCACCTAGAAAAGCTGTAGGAGGTGTCTGGGGAAAGGAGGTCTGAGCGGCTTTGCTTACAAGTACTGTAACAGTTGTCTCCTGTAACCCAGATAAAGCAGCAGATGGATAGATGGATGGATGGGAAGATCCAGCTCTGGAAAACTTGCTATGATCTGCTAAGATCTAAGGTCTAGTTTATTGTTTCCAGCTGTCTGTAGGAGTATTTCACTACATAAACACAGTTTTTGCAACAGGATTAGGCAACAGCAGGATTCATAAGTACAACTCCAAAGTGCTACACATAGGACACAATACCAATAGCTTCATTAATTATTTATGGAGCAGATAATAATAACAACAAATGATACTCTGTACTTTCTTTATTTTGGACAGCTAAATTCCTTGATGGATGTCAGCCATCATCAGGTTAAGTCCTGAGCTTCATCACAGCTTTTATTTTATTGTATTTTATACAGCCTGATCTGTTTATTAAGCCCAAGTCTTTTTCTCTCAGGTGAAGTTTTAGTACTTGGAAATTTTTACACCCTCACCAGCAGCAGCAAATTTTCTCCTTGATTTTTTAAAAAGACTCAATCATCAGATATCTTAATAATGCTGAATAATAAAACAACAACCAAAATTAGTATTAATAACACATATTAATATACACACAGACTCAAATACTTTCCCTAAACCTCACTCCTGCAAGGATAGAACATTTCCAGACAAAGCTTTTTGCTGCAGTGCGTTTGGCAAAGACTGAAATGATGATCATCAATATGTATTCCTTCAAAAGAATGCTGAACCAAATCTCCAAAGAAAACACTGAGGCAAGACTTTAACAAAACATTCAGACATTGCATGTCTGCACATACAAACAGACATTAAATCCCACTCACAGGTGAGTGCATAAATGTAGATAATCTACCAATCTGACACAAATACACACAGGCTGCAGGAACACCTCAAGTGAAAATCTTAAAAACCTCTGAACATTATGTCCCCGTGAATTATGGTTTTAATGCTTCATCTGTTCCCATTAGGCTATCCATCACAACAGTGCTCACTTAGTCATGGAGCAGTTTCATCAAGAGGGAGAAAGGAGAGGAGAAATGGGAGGAGGTGTGCACATGTAAGACCAGAAAAGTCACGGAGCAAAGAGTTGAGAGAAAGAAATGGTAAAAAGGGGGATGGGGGGTGTGGAGGCATGCCAATAAGTGGTTGTAAATGAAAGGATTAAAGAAAGATAGGGGGATGTTGATGCGACCTGAAAGGAGATAAAATGTGAGGACAAAATGGACGAGCAACAGCAGCAGTGCAGAGAAAGGGGTCGTTTAGACAGATTGATGGTGATGAGGGAAGGCTTGAGATCCCTCCAATACTGATAGCTACTCACGACTGCTTTGACTGACAAAATGGGTCTGTGTTCGGTTCTGTGTGTGTGTGTGTGTGTGTGTGTGTGTGTGTTTCCTCGTTTATTCGTTCTTTTGTCCCTTGCAATATTGGCTTTAGAAAAGTGGTCTTGACACCAGGTGGGAACCAAAACACAACGCTGGGCTGTTTAGACTTACATGATCTAAACTATCAATTTTAGCTCAGCCTCTGAATTCAGACGGTCATTGCAGGTCACGGGTTGTTTCCGTCTGTTTGCATTTGGTGGAGATTAGAGGAAAAGGGATAAAATGTACCATTAAAGCCAGTAATTGTACGCTGAAACACGCAATTACACAAAAACATGTTCCATAATGCCAGCTTATTACAGTGACTTGTACTATGAAATTGTCCCGAGCCCTTCCATCCAACATGGTATTAACTGTGTTGTAGCTTATCAGCAGTGATTGAATATTGATTTGCATAAGCTGGTCTAACTGCATGCCTCCATCATGTTAAACATTTTTCATTTCCACGGCCAATTTTGCTGTTGTGAGATCAGGGACAAATGCTTGTCGAGCTTTTGCAGTGAATACAAATTTTTACTTCTGCAAACAGCTATTACTTCCAAACATCCTTGATACTAGACCTTGTAATTTTCTTCTTTAAAGAAAAGTAAATCTCACCCTGTTGTGTTTGTTTGCCTGGCAATCTGGCAGTGCCCAAGGAAATTGTGTTTTCATGGCAGCATCTCAGTTTTAACTCTATCCCATTTATTCCCACACTTTTAAAATTTAGAAAGCCTTTTTACTTTGTTATTCAACTTTTGATTGCTTTAACTCCATTACGCAATGATGGCTCAGCTGACCCGGCGATGCTCATTGCTTTACCATCCAGTGTGATGCACGCTGGGCCACCCAGGTTTTTTTTTTTTTTTTTTTAAGGAAATATCAGTTCAGATGGAGGTGTTAAAGTAAAATGTTGTCACTGATATGGATCACTGGCCACAGACGGTTTCAATCAACCATGCAATTTGAAGGGAAAAGACATGGCAACTCTGTCCAAAATGTCAGTGACAAATGCACGGTGTGGGAGCTCTGAAGGTTGCATGTTATTGGAAGAAGTGGGAGGAATGACAAGGATTGAAAGGGTGAAAGATAAAGAGATGGATGAAGCTGGTCATGAGGCCGAAGATGGGAGATAACACAAATGAAGAAAAATAGGAATCTAAAGGAAGAAGAAGAAGAAGTCACTTGTGATGTAAGAGGGCAGAAAGCCGTACGTTGTGGTTAAAACTCAAAACTAACTAGTCTTAAATGATCAACACGGGGGATGAAATGAGAATCCTTCACGGTGCAGTGAAGGATGAGGGAGGAAGGATCATTTTGATGTTACAGCTGGGCTTTTTCCTGCAAAAATGCTAGGAAAAAGATGAAAAAACATTAAAGATGCAACAAACCATATGCCCATCCTGGCACACTATTTTTGTCTCCCTGAACTGCAGCAGGCAAAAATTCATAAACTGCTTTAAAAGTTGCACATCATCTTGTTCTTATTGCTTTCCAAATGGGTATGTTTGAAGTAAGAAAAGGAATGTAGTCATACGCTGCTGCTTGAGCGGACCCATTACTCAATTTGTAGAGCGCATTGCCATAAACCCCAAGAAAAGTCTGAATTGAGACCTAAATACTGTTTGATTTTGAGCTGATCATGTAGCATCTGGTGTTACTCAAGAAGTTGATTCAAATTGCTGGCGTGCATGTGTGTTATTTGGAGAACAGTGGTTACTAGCCAGTTTAAATGTTTCTACAGTACTTCGAAAATAAGTGTAAGACAATATCTGCACTGGATCTGTTGTAATTCACTCAAAGTCTGAAGATGAATTTACATATCAGCCAGAGGTCCTTTTGTGTAAATGTGTACACATAGGTGCTCATAGGCAAAAATATTTTGGATTTGAACTTGATGATATCCAACTGTGCCTTATTTGTCAGTAATGCTTTCAGTCTGAAATTACAAAGTAATCACTTTTCATTTGTAAGCTAACCCAAACACACCAAAGCAGTTATAGTAGGTCCAGATCCCTAAAGGAGAAGCCTCTGTCTTAGTGGAGTCTGTACAATCGTAAAGTTTCTCATGAATGCTTAAACACGCAGGCTTTTTCTTAATTTGATTCTTTAAACAAAAACAAAAACAGGGCTGATGAGAATCTAAATAAATCATAAAAGTTATGTTTGGCCTATTTTAGAACAATTTCTAAAACCTTCTATAACTACATAATGAGACATTCATTTAATCCACGCATGGGTAAAATATGACCTGACATTCTAAAAGGGAAAAGTGTAATAAATAAAGGAATAAAGGAAGCATGTTTTTAATAATTAGAAACAAAAATATATAAAAAGTAAAAAAAATAAAGTTCTTTTTTAAACAACAAATGTTGGGAACCATGCATTCCGGACTAGCAAATGGTCTCATTGTTATATAATCTGTTATGTTTGTCATGGTATTTAACATGTTTCACCAGTGTGTGTGTGTCATTGTTTAATACTGTTGTTCTGGTTGTGGCACTTTTTCTTAAGGTACGTGTAGTGTTGCCAGTTTTAATGTTGCCAGTCGCACCCAGTTTATTCTGACTTAACTGGTGATTGCCGTGGCAATTGATTCATGGATATTAGAGGGAGGTTTTACCAAAAACAAAGTGATTTAGTACCATCAGTAAACTGTATATAAGTATTTGAACTGCTTGTGTTAGAATATCTGGTGGTAGAATAAGGACAGCAGGATGCAGCGAGCAGCTGCCTTCAAGTCTTACATCACCAAGTGCAATGTAAAGCATCGCATGCAGTGGTGTAAAGAAGAACTTGACTGGCCTTGCACAGAGTCCTGATCTCAACTTGACAGAACCCCTTTGGGATGAATTAGGGCAGCAACTAAAACTTGTAACAAGCCTTCCCAGAAGAGTTGAAGCTGTTATATTTACAAAGGGTGGACCAACATCTTATGAAACCCTGTGGATTAAGAATGGGATCTCACTCAATTTCATATGCGTGTGAAGGCAGACAAGGAAATATTTTTGACAATATAGTGTATGTTCCTGGCTACCTGATGAAAAAGTCAAATACTAACTCTCTCCACTAACTCTGTTGTAAAACAAAATCTGGTCCTATAGCAGCTAAATCCTCATTGTGTTGCTCAGCAAGAGGTGTGTGGGGGTTGTCGTATTTTAATGACTGAGAGAGTACAGAGGTTAGATGTGATCCTGAACCATGCCAGGCATTCAGTGTTTATTATTTCAGAGCTGGTTTGTGCATATTTTCATGGAAATACATAGGCTTTTATTTGTCACCGTGAGCACCTTAAACAATTATTGTGCCACTGTGGACTTTATTACAACATAAAAAAGCAAGAAAGGGTTTGCATCAACTGCTTGCACAAAGTAATCATGCTCTGCTTTATTCTTTGCTGAAACCAATTCAGAGCTTATGTCACAGCAGGCATAAGATTTAATTACAGCTCTCTTTAACAGTTTAAACGTGCCATTGTTAATAATCAGTGTGTGCATTCCATTCAGTGTTAATACTGTAATTATGAAACATGTTAACACAGCTTCATACTTTGTAACTGTAATTTGGAAGTTAACTCTTGTTTTTTTGTGTATGTGCGTGTGTTTGTTTTATGTGTAAATGATTCTGAAGCAATGTTATGAGACAGATAAGCACTGATAAATAGAGAAAGCTTGGTTTCATTAGACTTCCCAACTCAATTCCAACTTATTTCCTTTTTGTGTGTGTTCCAGCATGCCCACAGCAGCTTTGTTGGTCTCGCCCAATGCAACACACAGGAATGTGTGCTTGTCTCAGCCACTTTCACTCACAGTTCAAGTCCTGTTAGAAAAAATCATCAGAAACTGAACTCAGTGAGCAATCAGTGCTCTTTGTTACTGTTGAGTAGTTGGCTAAAAATAATACTACAACTGTGTAGTACAATGTGTTACTCATGTTGTCCTGCTGTCATTATAGTACTAATACTAGTACTGCTTTTCTTTTTCTAATAGCTGCGCTGGCACGTGCTTAATTTGATTATACGTGTGTTATACAGCAGAGGAAGAAATGGTATCACAAGTATAAGGTCCCGCAGTAAAAAAGAAATGTGAACTTACGCTGTGAAAATCTCCTCTGAACCTGCATGAAATTTACATACCTCTTACCATACCTTACCTTAATTTAACTTTTTATTCCATGGGACATTTCTACAATAACAACTTATCAGACATAAAGTACCACATTCATAAAATCGTGTGAACATCTTTGGAGAATATTGTTGTAAATGAAGATAAGGGGGGTTTAAGGTTAGTTTATTGTTGCTAAATCTGACTTTTGATAAATATACATAAAATTTTTAAAAATCCAAATAGATTGCTTTCCACTTTGAATCTTAAGGCTTAAAGGATTGGAAGAGCGGCTGCAAGGGTAAAGAAAAGAGAAGCAATATTCCAACATAAATAGGCTATAAGACAATAGAGCTTTTGATTCAAGGGGATAAAAACAACCATTTTGGCACAAGTTAGTGAGGAAGATTTGTACTATAATATCGATGCTACATGCCTCATTAGTGTAGCTCAATTGGCCAAAAAAAGAGTCAAATTTGGATCAGTCAACACTTTAAACTAAAACAAACTAAAATAAATTTAAATAAAATAAAACTCCTAGCATTCCATGTCTTTTTAATGACCATCAGGGAACAACTCTTCTGATTACACCAAAACATCCAGCTGGATAGAAGTCTACTATCCTTCAGCTCCCTTGGTCTTTGACCTCCTTAAGCACTTTCCTGCTGAGTTTATACTCCTAATCGCTGGTATCAAGTTTTAATGAACACAACATGATGTTCATTTTGAAAATTTTTGGTCCTCATTAAAATCAAAAAAGGATGTCAAAGCAAGCTTTGCTCTCGGGCTGGCCTGTATTGTGATTGACAAATGCCTCGCAGATTATTGCACAGTTTCAAAACACCAAGATGGTGAGCTTTTACAAGCGGACTTCACCAAACAATGGGTGGCGTAATCGTTGCTGCGTCCATCCTTTACATATTCTCTATGTGTAAAGCACATGCAGTACCGTGATCCCCAATAAACCTGAAAACCTTAAACATAATCTCTTTGTTTCTACTTTACATCTGCAGTGAATTTATTGTAACAATGTGGATTCACTGTTTGGTATTTATGATGTTTGAAGTTTGGAAATCTCACACCGAGAGACCCAAAAAGGATTTAAAGGCTACATTGATTCATGCCAGACCACCTCCACAGTCCAATATATTTCAGCAATTATGTTTGCTGACAACAGCATTTCATCATCCAAATACTTAAATCAATTTCACAAGAGGCTGAGAAAAGTAGGGGATACAGCTACAATATCTAGCTACTATAATAATGTCACGTCGTGAAATATTTGTATGTGCTGGCTAAAACAAACAGTAAGAATTTGCAGCATGAGACAGTCTTTGATCCCTTTTATCCCTTGTCTTTGTTTGGTGGTGAAGCACAGGCCTGGGCTTTGGTTCGACACACTCCATGTGCCATGCTTTGTTGCCTAGAAACCCCTCACCTAGCTCAGACTGGGGTCAGCTTCTGCTAATCGAGGTATTTTATTTTATTACCCCCTCCCCAATCTGTGCTGCAATCATGTCTCTGTCACCCAGTGTCTCTGGGCCAGTTTTCATAGTGCAGCTGGGTCTTGCCACTACATCAGGTTCAACTCAGGTACTCAGGTACCGAGAAGCCGGATGACCCTCTCACTGGCTGGTACTTTCAAAGTGGTTTACAGTGCAAAGGGAAGCGCATACGAAGACTGGCCTGTTGTGCTATGAACATTTAGCTCTCTCTCGCATATACGCACACACCTACTGTGCAGTCAGCTTCACGACTGATGAACAAAACATACTGAAAAATACACTATAATGCCAAAAGAATTCACTTAGACAACCAAAAACATTGAATTCAGGTGTCCCAATCACTTCCATGGCCACAGGTGTATAAAACCAAGCACCTGGGCGTGCAGACTGCTTCTACAAGCATCTGTGAAAGAATGGGTCGCTCTCAGGAACTCACAAAGTTGTAGGACACGAAAAATGTTTGGGGATGACCCCTTCCTGTTCCAACATGACTGCACTTGCACTAAGCAAGGTTTGGTATGGAAGAACTTGACCGGCCTGCACAGAGTCCTGACCTCAACCCGATACTTTCAGGATGAATTAGTGCAGAGACAATGAGCCAGGCCTTTTTGTCCAACTTCAGTGTCTGACCTCACAAATGTGCTTCTGGAAGAACGGTCAAAAATTCCCAAAAACACACTCCTAAACCTTTTAGACGAGTTGAAGCTGTTATAGCTGCAAAAGGGTGGGCCGACATCCTATTAAACCCTATGGATTAAGAATGGGTTATCACTCAAATTCGTATGCGTGCGAAGGCAGACAAGCAAATGTTTTTGGCAATATAGTGTACCTCTGTTTGCTGAATTCTTCAGTAATTTTACATGTGAGTGGAGCCTTAACCTTCAACTGACTGGAATTTTCACACCAAGAGAACAACCACAAAACACCCTAATGAATATGCTTCATAGCAGATAAACTAATATCCTCTGCCTGCATATCATCAGCCTGTCAGCGTGTACGTCTACTCCCTGTGCTCTGACAGTAAACTATGCCATTTCATTGGAGGGCCAGAAGTAGCCCACCAAGTTCTTAGTGACCTCTTTTATTATCACTTCACTGCTACTCCTCACACCTGCACTCAAGAATAATATTTACCCTGTCTGTCATCATCACCCGGTGGATGTGTGCCTTCCTGCCTTTGTGTCAGGGTCTAATGATGACTACCATTCCCCTCTTCTCTCAAGCATCTTATTAGAGAGGGGAGTAGACGCGGTCTGTCTGTGTGAAATAGGTCTTTCTCAGGAAAAGTGGGAGCAGAGGACGGAATACCGGAGCAAAACCAAAGACTCCCTGGTCACTCATAATATATCAATTAGGCGCAACTTGAATGCAAGAGCATGCCCTTTGTGTGTCTGCGTGTGTGTTTGCTTTGTTCTGCTTTGTGCATTCGAGTGGAGATCAGTTAACAAGCGAGTGAGTGTTTGAGGTGAGGATGTGTGATGGTCACATGCTGTTTGGGTTTGGGTGGCACGTTGCACCGACCTTGTTGTGATTGCTTGCGTTTAAGAAAAATGAGAGTTAAGTCATACCCCCCTGAGATTTTAAACATGAGCAGGGAGAAGGAGGCAGCGGGAGGACTGGGAGAACGGGGGGAGACCCCAGTGTTTTGCGTCTCTGTTTTTCGAAGTTTGAGAAGGCTTGGGAGCCATTTGTAATGAGAGAGACAACAACTGGATTGTGATTCCTCTCAGTTTTCGTCCATGAAAAGATCAGCGCAGTGGGTTTTTTTGTATCGTGCATTTGCTACACACATCTGTGGAAATTTGATGCGCCTGTGCTGAAGCAGTGTTTTTATAAGCTTTTGAGATTTTGATGGGAAAATGCAAACTCAGATAAGTACTGATTCACTGTGGAGGCTTGTCGCTTAACAACAGAGCGGCACTGGTCTGCCAGGCTCAGTCACCGTGTGTTATCCCAACTCCTTTTCAGTGTAGGATGTCAGTGGCTGGCATTTTAACAAATGCCACCTCAACCTCACGCAAAAGGTATAATTTGTGGCAGCAGTGAGATGAGATGGACATGCAAGGCAGCCATCATATTTAAATGCATGGGCTAAGCCCTTTTTTGTGCATGATTAGTATGCTTTAGCAAGACTGGGTCATACTTTCACGAAAAAACTTAATGAAATAGAAGCCTAAAATAAACCAGCAAGTGAAGCCAAAAAGGAAACAAAGAGAGAGCGAGCACTCTCCTGGCTCTTTGAAAGATGGCTGTTACCTTTTGGCCTCCAATGTTGCAGCGGGCAGTGAGTCAAGGTCCCAGCACCAAAGGAAACCTTGTAAATATCTTTACAACTCAAGCAGGTTCTGGCAGAGCGGCGGCATTTTAGGCCCTCGGATGAGAAAATGTGATCCGGTGATTTGATGATGCCTGAATTTTTCACTAGCCATATTTTTCTGTTTAGTATGAACCTTCAGTTATCAGTTAGCTTACAGGATAGACTGTGGAAGCTGCTTCCCAGCACTTGGTCTTCTCATAAAGCTCTTGCTTATAAAGCAAGCAGATTTGTTTCTCCAGACTGGTCTGTTCTTTTATACAGAACCCATTCTCAGGATAGCATATTGTCTGCTGTTTCTACAGATTTTTTAATCATACAGTCATTAAAAAGAAAGTTTTCACAAGACTTTTACAGTCCACCCTTACTGCTTCCGTGGGAATTAAGATGGTATGTAGCAGCCAGGTGCTGTTAATCAGATGATCTCGATAAACTGATCATCAGCAAGTGTGAGTCTGTCTATAAAAGCAGAAGTTTTGGCAGCTTGCCGGTCTGGAGCATTCAGATGTGCGCTAATACAATGTTACAAGCTTCACAGGAGGGGATGTCTCAGCAAATTTACCCCAAGGTCAGACTGTGCAATGTTCAGAGGAACTGCAAAAACCCAAGAGCTACATCTCCAATTCTACGGACCTGAGTTAGCATGTTCAATGTTAAAGTTCATAACAGCATGGTTAGAAAAAGACTGAACTATTATGGCTTGTTTGTAAGTGCGGCCAGGAAAAAGCCTCTTCTTTAACACAGCTTGAGTTTACAAAGTTGCATCTGAACAAGATTTCTGGAAAAATGTCCTTTGGACAGACAGAGCAAAATGGAGACACTGGGCCATGATGCTCAGGGTCACATTTGGCGAAAACCAAACACAGCATGTCATCAACTGTCAAGCATGGTGGTGGAGGTGTGATTTGGGCTTGTTTTGCAGCCACAGGACTTGGGCACCTTGAAGTCACTGAGTGACCATGAACTCCTCTGTATACCAAAGTTTTCTAGAGTCAAATGTGAGGCCATCATGTCCAACAGCTAAAGCTTGGCTGAAATTGGGTCATGTAACAGGACAATGATCCCAAGCACAGCAGCAAATCTAAAACAGAATGGCTCAAAATGAAAAGAATCAAGGTGCTGCAAAGGCCCAGTCAAAGTCCAGACCTCCAGCCTGATTGAAATGCTGTGGTGGGCCTGCTGAATGGCTGCACACCTCTGTGAACTGGAGCAACACAAAGAAGAGGGAAAATGACTCCATAAATGTGAAACACTGAGAAAGTCACACAGGAAAAGAGTGCTTCCAGTTATTGCTGCTAAAGTTGGTTCTACAAGCTACTGGATCGTGAGGTGTACTTGTTTTCTCACAGGACTCCACAAACTCATATGGAAACTTTCTTTTTTATATGATTGTAGATATTAGAGAGTGCTCTTCCTTCTCAGTTATCATAAAAGCCAGTCAAGATAGATTTACCAGCACCATACAACACAACTATACAGTACACTAATGTACAGTATATCCAAATATAAAAGTATGTTAAACATAACAGGAATTTTATGTCTTACAACTTAACATTCTGAAATCCATGTATGAGCTACTTTTAATATATATTTTGTATTTCTCAGATTAAGTGTATCTAAAGTGAGTTCATACTTGATGTTGCAATAGTCAATGGCTTGAAGGAAATGACTCATGCGAATTACAAGAAAATACTATTTCTCATTTGCAGAACTTTGCTGACACAGACTTCTCAAACATATTTGTGGGAGAGGTGGCATTGAAGCAAGCGCTTCACTAAAGCATAATGAAGTCAAGGACCACTGTCTGCACAATGCCTGCTCACTGGGGGGAAAAAGAAGCAAAATCTGGTGCACTCTTTTTAGATACTATGATATAATCTATATAATGATCAGCCTCATTTCATGAATGTGCAGTGTTAGCATAGGAGAATAAGCAAAAATGGGAAAATCTTACAATGTTTTACAATCTTTCAGAAGCCAGTTCAACCATTTTCTGTCTTGTATTGAATAACTTTATACACTACAAAAAATCTGACACTGAAATCACTGTGATATGAAAGTAAAGTATAAAATGTATTACATGCACACACTCAAATGTTGGCTGCCTCTGTATATTCCACTTTAATTATTCTGTTTAATAAGTTATCTTTTTTTTTTTAAGGTTCAGCATGACATGGTTCAGATTTAATCCTTTGGGTAAAGTATGAAAAATGTAATACCAATTAATTTTAATTTAGAGAGTGATAAATTCACAAATGGAAATGTGAAAAACAAATGCAGCACTGAAGCCACCGCTGCGACGTTTTCCCTCATTTATTGTTTGTAGGGGTGTGTTGAGATTCCCTGTAGAGTGCAATAGATCTCAATTTACTAATAAATGCATCCCCTCTCAGCATACTCAGTATTGTCTGTATTATCACTGAGGACAGCAAATATAATGCCCAGTTGGTGGAGACCTTAAGGGCCACCAAACCTGCACACCGGCACGTCTTGATGTGTCTTTGCTGCCATCTAGTGGACACAGAGACGAATGCTTTATTTGGTGTAATAAAATCTCTGTACAATAGGGGTCACTGTGAGGTCATTTTTCACAGTTCCGCTTGTTCGCCTTTTTAGAGGTCACTTTGGATTAGTGTGGGAACGAACGTGCCCTGTGTATAATGACCACTAGATGTCAGTAAATGACTGTTTGCTCGGTTCTTCAACTGTGATCAGGTGCATTATTTGGAGCTGCTTGTGGATCTCTTTTGTTAACAAAGAAGTTGCAGTTATTGATTTTTGTTGACAACTTTAATAACCACCTCTACCTCCTCTCCGAACACTCAAATAGGAAGCATCTGGGAATATTTCAGTTGCTTTTTTGAAAACAAAAAGCAAGAAACATTTGCACATGGAGATATAAATACAGCAGGAAGTTGTTGAAATGTTTGCGATTAGGTGTTTTACAGTCCAGTTTCATTCCTCCACATTTTTCTGCTTTGCCCAAATGGTTTCAGAAAGTAAACATATGTATATCTGTGTGCAATTACACTGCTGATCTTCACATAGAGTAGTTTTCTTCTGCTTACAGGGGCCAGAAGCGGGGGCTGGACAACACCTCTCTTACTCTCCCTGCCCTACTACCTCCCCACCCTCCTCAATTTGCCATCCATCCCTCTCCTTAACTCAGCCCTCTCCTCCAGAGTGGATTTTTTTTTTTCGGGGCTGTGCACATAGCACTCCCAACCTCCCCTTCCCTCCGCCTCCTTCTTTTTGGACAGCTCTGCTCCACCAGCTCCGCACTGTGCCGGCCTTGAGAGGAGTAAGGGAGCGGAAAGGGGTGCTCGAAGAGAGGATTTGCTGAACCGAGGAGAGAAAGACAGGGTGAGAGGGACCATGGCTGCTCTCTCTGCCTTGCTGAAGACCTGGGTTATTCTGCAGACCTTGTGTCTGGCTTTGGCTCAAGTGGTGAGTGGACAGAGGATGTTGCGACCTGTTCGGGGGTTCAGGGGTTCATGGGATAAAGGCCCTCAGTAAGGGCCAATCGGCTATGGATATCTTGAGGTGATCTTATAGGTTTG
The DNA here is from genome assembly GCA_015108635.1 of Andinoacara biseriatus. Lineage (NCBI taxonomy): Eukaryota > Metazoa > Chordata > Actinopteri > Cichliformes > Cichlidae > Andinoacara > Andinoacara biseriatus. The sequence goes on along the minus strand of VUQJ01008293.1, from coordinate 17,202 downwards.
GTGCCGTCTTGGTTGGTTGATGGGATCAAAATACTGGAGTCTGGAAGCAAAGATTTAAGTGTGATGAGCACCTGGCTTTATAGAATGAATGTAAAAGAAAAATGCTCAAAATTGGTTTTCAGCTGTGGAAGTTATCTTTTGGATCTTTCATGGATCATACTTATCGTGCGTGTACTCTTATCTCTTTCTAACTGAGGAGCTCCTTTTGAAGGCATGGATTCATCATTACCTGGGTTACCTCTCCAAGGGCTAAGAGGACCAATATTCATCCGAGATTGATGGGAATTTTTTTTTTTTTCAGTTTTTTGGAGCCAATCTTAGCAGCCATAACAGATTTTTTTAAAAATCAACAACAACAAAAAAACAATAAGACAGTGTGCACAGACACAGGCACACAAACTTTGTCCACTGAGCGTGAAAGCTGCTATTCAAACAGACACCTACATGTTATCTTCTGGACTTACAAGATTTTCACTTTCAAGGATCATTCTCCTTTTTTTGTAACACCTGCAGAATTCAAATTTGGATTTATACTTTCATCATTTGATGGACTGACTAAAATGTTATTCAAGACCAGCAGCAGGATTGGGGGGTGAGGGGTGGGTGGTTGAGGTGGGGGTGGGGGGTAAACAGTGCCAGTCTCATGACCCCTCCTCCCACATTCCTCCTCAATACTTTGTATTTACCTCCTCACATGTGCCAGTTTTATTGCATTATTTTTGCTGTGATGCTCCATGTTAAAGTCAGTCAACATTCAGTGGCTGTTTAATAACCTGCAATAACTTCATCAGTCACCACTCATTTGAGGCAGATTACATTATCTAAAGGTGCTTTTCTTTAACTGGAAAACAAAGAATGCATCAAATATGTGGGGTTTTTTGTTTTGTTTTTTTAATCCATGAAAATTAATATCTACTATGTTATTACATAAGTATTATGGTATTAACAAATAACAACACTACTACCACTACTGATACTGCATCCTCATTATTGCTACAGACTATTACACGGAGTGAATTAGTAAACGTGGCTGTTTGACCTTTTTGCTTTCTGTCTCCGTTTCAGACCGGCCCACCTGGATCTCAGGGCCCGCCAGGCCCAACCGGCCCCTCTGGCACTCCTGGCTCAGATGGCATTGATGTGAGTATCCAGACAGGTTTCCCGAGCAAGTTTGTCACAAAGATCCTCATTGTGCTGGAGAAACACCAAATCAGGAGGTGAAGCGCAGTACTGGAGTCGTACCAGCAGAGAGCACTGCAAATGAAAACACACCGGCACAAAAGAGCTCTGTTCCCAGCAGAGAGAGGGGTCTTTGAGAAGAGATCCTTGCCTCAGACCTGAGTTTGGGTCACAGTAATGTGATACATGCAGGTTATTCAACAAGCGAGTTGTGTAATCATGTTGGAGGTGGAAGCTGCTGGTGACTTGTGGAGCAGGGAACAATCTGCTTGTGTGACGATAACATGTTTGATGGCTCAATCCCATATCAAATTAAATAAGCATTTTTAGCTCAAAGCCAAATAAAAAAGCCCTTTATCTAGCAATAAACGTGTCAGCCTAGCGTGTTATTAAACCCGTCACTCTCGGCTCATCCAAAGGCTTAACGGTGGGATGTAAGCCTGATAGAAATCCCAGCCGCCGTGGACACACTTCAGAGTTCATCTAAAGACTGTTTAGGATGTCAGCACTGAGGGAATTGATTAACATTTGCTCCACATGCCCAAAATTTGGAATGTGATGAAGCTGCCTGGTTTAATTTCTGTGCCATGATGCGCAGTGATGAAAGACATTTGGGCGATTAATATGACACAGATATGGACGACAGGGATGATTGTAATGCATGAGTTTGTTAGATGTTTCTAACTATGTCATATATGTTTAGCTGGCTTAACATGTGCACCCTGTCCCTCTGCAGGGCGAGAAAGGAAGTCCCGGCCCGCCTGGCCCATCAGTAAGTTTGTGCTGTACTGGTGCTGCTTTAATTTTGCAACAACTATAACTTGTGATTTACCTGAACCCAGTTTTCTTCACAACTGTACTCTTTATTTTTGCTGTAGGGGCAAAAGGGAGAACCGGGAGAGCCAGGTCCTGATGGACCACCGGGGGAGAATGGCATTGATGTAAGTAAACTGTGTGTGTAAGAGAGAATGAAAACTGCGGTTTGCGAAATTTGTGTGAAATAACGCTTCCAGACATTGTTAATATGCTTAATGTGAAAACACTGTTTTAGGGGGAAAAAAAGTTTCTAAAAAGATTAAAACAAAAAAGTGTTAAACCCGAAGGAGCACCATGATGTGAATGTTGTTTATTGTCATTTTATTCCAGGTGAAAAACTAATTTTTAATAACAAAATATGCCTTCAGGATATTTTCTTGAGTTGAAGAATTTTGTACAAGTTTGTTTTGAACCATAAAATAATACTAAGCATCTATAAGATCAATTATAGATCCTTTAAAAGGTACCCTGAACTGCTTTTGACCACTAGAGGCACTTGTGTTCCAATGATTTTAATGAGCAGGGCTCCAGCTTGGGCGTTATCCTACATCTCGGATGATGCACCTATGGCCTTTCCACCTGGTGACAGTTTTTTGGTGTTGCTGATGTAGCCAGGAGATCTGGTTAAAGACTTTATGTTCTCTGTGGAAGCCATTGTTTACAAATGCAGTTTTTCACCATTATATTACCCGTAATTTTAAAACTGCATTTCAGTAAACTCAATCTCTCTTTTGCTTCCAACACCTGCATGCAGCCATGTCCTGCTGAAAAATGACTGGCCAATAAAATTCAGGCAACACGTGGTCTGCAAAAAGAAACCAGAAAGCATCTTGATTCTGCTGTACCTGGCAGATTATTGATTTTCCTATGCAGGTATCTGTTCATAGGGATTTGGAATGGCTAATTATTATTATTAGTAGTAGTAGTAATAGTAGTAGTAGTAGTAGTAGTAGTATTGCATCAATTTTACGTCACTTTATTAGTGTGATCAGAGTCCCAATTGCCTGTAAAACTGAACTAAGTTTTGGCGGCACACACATATCACACCCAAAGAATGTAAACAATGTTTTTTATCCAATATTTTTTACAGTTTTTTATTTAAAATTTGCTTATGATTGAGGGTTATAATTGTATAATAAATGCCATATTACTATGACACTGCAAGTCCTAACTATCACGATAATGATGACTTGACTTCTCTTTTTTTGACAGTAATCACGGGTAGTGCAGAGATAGAGACACGCATGTACGTTTAACATGATTAAATATGTTCTAGATTTTTAGAGTTGCTGCTTCAAAGGGAACTTGAGCATCAGTGCCAAATGATCACATGCTCACAGTAGCACAAGCACACACACACACACACACACACACACACACACACACACACACACACACACACACATGCATTCCTCAGAGGTTTAGCCAGTAATCTGCCCTGGAATCTCAGTCTCAGGTTTGTTTCCCAATTACTCACCAGAACCATGTCAGCTTCGATCAGCTGTGAGGTTAACCCCCTTGTAAGGTGAATTCAATTCAGATGTGTTTCATTTGTTACAGTTTCAGTAATAACTTCATATACTGTACAGCATATCTGCCTGGTTTCATCCCTTTCTGTCTGTCTCCAGGGTTTGATTGGAGCAAAGGGTGATCGAGGTTCTATTGGAAGACCGGGCCCAAAGGCAAGTGTCTAATCCTTAACCTGAAAAGATCAAAATTATACTGCCGTTCTCTGTGAATGCTTGAGAATGGCTCTTTAAGGACTTTCTTTCACGAATACTGTAAAACAGATTTACCTGGTGTGCTGTTCTAATTTCACAAGGATTTTGTCCTCATCTGTGTGTGTAATGTTGCAACTGTTAACCACCACAGTTACTGATTTCTGCTGTTTGTAGGGTCAACCAGGTCCAACTGGTGAACCCGGACCTCCTGTAAGTAAATTATTGTTTTATCTGTCACTTTTGTTTTTTTGTTTTTTAAGGGGGTACTTGGTTGTCAGATTATTAGGTACACCGGCTAAAACAAGCTCTTTTCAGACACCAGTCCTGGAGAAAAATCTTAAGTTTTTTGCACACCGTTTAAAAGAACATAATATATAAAATGGAAACTCTAGTTTTTTGATAATTCAATTTACACTGTGGTATCACACGCTGTATACAAGAAACAGCCACCATCACCATATCACTTCTTTTTATGTGGACTACCATTCTGAGGCCCTGAGTTTGGCATTCCGGCCATTGTCATCCCTTTTTGCTTGCTTGTTTTGTTTTTTTCCCCAGATGTGAGGGCAACACTAGGGAGCTGTGAGTCAAGGTAGCTACTGTAGCGAGGTGCATTTCTAATTCACTGTAGGAAAACAGAATGCTGATTCTAGGTTGAAAGCCAGGCTGTTCAAATAGAAACTGAGCAGCCAGCTCCTTACAGCTGATTGACACTTCTGTGGAGAATCTTTGCAGAGCCCACGACATGACCCATTCATTTTTGTGCACGGTGAATTGTATGTTAATTATCGTTGTGTCCTGGTGGTTTATATGTGGTGACAGCCACGATAGAAACAAATAAAATACTGGGATTTTTTTTTCCTCCCATTTTCTTTCCACTCTCTGTTGTGGTCCTCAGGTTTGTCCACCTCTTTGTCCATTCATTTGCATTTATTCTGATGGTTTCAGCAATCTCCCTCCAGGAATTTGCTGACATCTCAGTCCTCATATTGAGGCTATGATTATCATTCCTCATAATGAAGTGATGATTATTATTCTCTCATTGATGCATTTAGAAACTGTAGCGAAAAAGTTGCCAGAAATGGAACAGGAGGAAATGATGGTACTGAACAGGCCGATCACAATAGCTGCAGGCTGAGTGACGTGTTGTTGCGTGACGTGAAGGTGCGCTTCAGGTTACTGTGTAGATTATGTCGTAGGGTTTCAGAGGGGTTATGAAGTGCTTAGATTTAACACAGAAGTATAACTCCCCTCCCCTGTTTGTTTATTTTAGTAAAATTTAACCCTGTAATGCAAACTAAAAGTGTACAAATTATACAATCCAATAGAACAGCTAAAGAAACTAGAGCCTCAAAGGTTGCACTGCCGATAGATAGATAGATAGATAGATAGATAGATAGATAGATAGATAGATAGATAGATAGATAGATAGATAGATAGATAGATAGATAGATAGATAGATACTTTATTGATTCCG
>VUQJ01008289.1:5654-16617 GCA_015108635.1 Andinoacara biseriatus | reverse complement strand
CATCTGGTGGAACTGAACCTGGGAGCTTCTTGCTGTGAGGTAACAGTGTTAACCACTGCAACACTGTGCTGCTCTGCCTTTGGTTTGGTTTTCCACACTCAACCAAACATGTACAGCATTACAAACTGTATGTTAAGTGAACATAAAGTTTATTGTTGAGCAACATTCATGAAGTACTCAGTCTTAAATATATGCATATTTTTATTTACATGTTACTATTACCAAGTACACGCCCATCAGTATATTACATGCCTATATATAAATTAATTACATTGGAATTACATGTTCCATAAAATTCCTTATCAGTCATTTGGGACTATTCTGCATACAGATGTACTTGATACATGTACATAATATAATTTATAAGTCAGTACATACACATTTTCTGTCTATCACTCACTTGCATTCCATTCCTAAATCTGGTGTGCATTTACTTGAGTAAAACTTTGAATGTATACCTTTTATTTACAATTTTGTATTTTTAAAAAAAATTTTACAATCAAGTAAATGATTTGAACATCTATCAGCAACACCATTTCTCAAAATCACTCAATTTTTCAAAACAATCTATTTGCTGTCCTGGATCTTTCGATCACAGAATTAGATCGCTCAGCTTGATGTAAAATTTGAAATTTACAGTTAACTTTAATGATGAAATGATTACAATTACACATGAAGAATTACACCTGATTGTTGTTTAATATCTATATATTAATTTCATGAAAATGTCCCAATTATTCATTCCTCTCAGACTCACTCATCCCACACGTATCATCGAGAAGCACTCACACATCTCCAGCTTGGCACAGCCATTTGCATGACTGCTCTCCTCAGACTCAACATAGATAAATGCAAGGTTCAATAAGGGATTATAAATAGAAATAATGTCCATCTTTTTGTTCTGCAGCAGAAATAATAATTTAATAGAGGCACGAGAAGAGCAGCAGACACTCACATTGCTGCCCTAACGTTTGAAAGGTCTAAGACTTTGGCATAACAGTGCTACAATCTCGCAGACACAGACATAGATGCAGACACACATACACAGTCCACCTACACCATCTTTGTTCACAGTGAATGTGGCCATCAGTCATGAACTGAAGCTTGAGTGGGATGAGACCTACTGTCTTTGTGTGGGCAAACTCTGCTCTGAACTATTCTCGACGAAACACGAGAGAGGAGTTAGGAGGCAAGAAAGGAGAGAAAAGGTTGAAGAGGAGTAGTAACACACTCAGCTTTTCCACTGGAGGTCTTGAAGACACTTTGTTCTTCTCCTTAAATGTGAAGTGCACAGGACTGACTGCTCTCCCGAAAGAGTTTGACTCTCAGCAGATATAATCTAAACCATCTTGTCACAGCTAAGACGGCTGCATCGTAGTTTCACTTATTCAGATTTAAATACTGTGTAGCACTGATCTTTGACCAGTCACTTTATAGATATCCATACAGATAGGTGTGTCCTAAGGACATGTTTATTCAGGAAGTTAGTTGAAATATTAGGGTGACGGTTCAGTTTCTTATCGCTTTTAATATTGGAATTGACTAAGGAACTCTAAAGGCACTCATAATCATGTTTCCAACAAAAGACACACACGCACACACACTCACATAAAAACATAAACATGCTTACGTAATGAAGAAAGACAGTGAATGTTTAAAATTTGGAATATGTTTTAATCTGTGTTCCATCTTTTCTTTACGTTTCATAAAGTTTTCTGATGCTCCCGACCGCTTTTTGGAGCCGCTGAATTATATGATTTTATACAAATATACAAAGGATAAGTATAAATAATGGAGTTCAGCAAAAGACAGCGGAAAGTGATTTACGGTGGTGTAATAAAGCCACAGTTAATGGGGCTTTCTATTTTTACAATAGTTCTTGTCGTGTGACTGCTGCAAACGTGCAAATCCTCATTTCACAATAGTGGACATGCTTATCTGTCATCAGACGAGAGCTCCATGAACACTAAGTAGATGGAAAGAATCCGAGGGCAAGAATCATCAAGCCGTTAACTCAGCAGCTGTTAGGCAGCTTGTTTCTGTAAGGGATGCAGGCTGCCCACTGCCATGGGCTTTCTGATTACCCTTTTCACTCGCCGGTGCTTTCCAACATCAGACCCGGGTCCTGGCACACATGTGACCTATTGAACAGTGACTGGAAAGCTTTGCAAGTGGCACTGTCAACACCAGGACATAAATAAAGCTAAAGATAGGGTTATGTCGCTTCAGCCGAGGTTTCTGGTCAGCCAAATGCTTTTTATAGACACACTCAGATTTATAAAAGGCTAACAGGGACTATTTTTGACCCAGCGGACTTGGGGGGTGAGGGGTGGAATCTTGGAAACTTGTGATGCTCCTGGGTGCATGACTGACCCCTCTGACTTGAATGTGTCAGTGGTTGTTGGTTGTGGGAGTTGCAGCAGATAGCAGATGTGGCAGGGATGAAACTGGCTCAGGGCCTGTATTGTTTTTGGAGACAATCCAGAGAAACTGACAGAGGGATGATCACATGGGTCTATCCCAGTCAGACCAGTTAGGCTATCTGTCTACAATGTCACAAAAGCTTACTCTAGGAATGGTAACATTCAGTGGTCAGTGGTCACTATCAATGGTTTTAAGGACAAATCACAGTATCAACTTACATCACAAATGCATCCACCATCCTGGTCTTTCAAGGTAACAAAACAGGAATTTATTATAAAACAACAAAAATGCAAATTCTAGTGGCAAAATAATGCTTTACATTGAATTGTAATCAGTTAATCAAAAGATCATCTTCATTTACAGGGTTATCTTTGTTTTCAGTCTGATGATAAGGAGATAAAAGGCGTCCCAGGCCAAAAGGGTGGCGTTCTATAGCCTCCTGCGTGTATCCAAGAGATTAACAGGTGACAGGATATGATGCTGGTTGTGGAGATACTGGAAAAGGTTTTTAATCTTGTGATTTTTAACACAAAGTATTTTACAATGTAGCTCAGCTGCCATTGGAAGTGACCTCAGGTTCAATCTCCAAGGACACTTTTGGCTTGTTGAGAGTTTGCTGATCAAACCAGCAACTAACCCTGAGATTAGTGAACAACCCACTTTACCAGCTGAGCCACAGCTACCCATCAGGAGCACACTTGATGATGTCTGACAGTCAATTATTTGAATTCTGGGTCCTCTTTTTAAAATTTTGTATCTCTATCAGGGCCTCAAAGTAATAGATAACAAATAGAGCTACTTTCAGATGCTCCCTTATTCATAAGGGGTAGCCACCCCAGATAGTACCACATGTTTGATTTGGCAGATTTTAACACCGGATGCCTTTCCTGACACAAACCCCAACGGATGTGTGTCTCCTACTGGAATTGAACTGAGGAGCTTTTGCTTGTTAGGTGAATGTGTAAACCACAATCTATCCTGTAAAACCACTGGGAAATGGCACGGTCCATTTGTAATTCTACCTCATAAACCAAGAAGCTCTCTAGCTAATTTTTTACTCATGTTTATTAAATTTTGTGGCAACTTATAACAACTCTTAGACTAAAACATCTCTGGATGTAAATCTCTGATCCTTAAGTGTACTGGTTTTATATATGTACTCAGCCAGCCAAATGTCCCTGACATTGATTTTAAACAGACGTGTATGAAATTAATAAGGGCTGACCAAGCGCTGATGCAGCTGTGACTGTATGTTGCTATAGACACTCTCAGCAAACACTGAGTCTTAGACTGATGAACGGGGCTTCTAAGGGTTACTGAGTGAAGTCAGTTCCCTGAAGAGCATGTAGGTGTCTGTTGCCCACTCAGAATTTGTCATGGCTCCACCCGGGGTAACCCCACACTGTCAAGATCAGATGTCAGACTGGGGTCAATGTGACTGTTACTCAGTCAAACCATGACCCTCCATCTCACGTGGTGAAAATACATTTCTAAGTCAACATAGGTATACTGATTAACCAAGTTATGAGGAACCTAAATGATATTTTCTGAAGACGGCATATAAGTTGACAGCCAAATATTGAATTACTTGACCTCTCCCCCCTGGCAGCTAAGCTCTGTTTTCTTTAGGGGACCACCAACAGTGTGACCAGGAGAGCAAACCTCATCTCTTCTCCTGCTGTGATTTGTAACGCACTCAGTTAACCAAGGCCACTGCCCGACAACCTCAATGTTTTTGGTGCGTATCCACAACCCATTAAACACGTATATTGTTTGGCAAGTTGTTATAGCTGTGACCCTGAACCGGAATAGGTGTAGGCCAAATATTAGTATCTGGGAAAGACAGGTGCTGTGTGCGGCTGGTTTGGATGGAATAACCTGGATATCACTGAGTGTCCCCACAAAATAATCCCAGATAACACACAGCTAAATAAAGCTAAACACAGAAACAGTCACGTGTCACCAGGAGGTGAAGGGGTGGGGGTGGGGGGGTCATAAGGGGAAAGAAGCGTTAGATATATTTGTAGTATGGTTTTATTTTCTGACAGGGTGACAGCGATGGATCACTGGCTCGTAGACAAGTAGGGGGAGATATAAGCTGGCCAAGCATTTGTGTTGTGCTACATGTGCTGTTTGTATCCATGGCAACTGCACCATGAACGTGTCCCCTGATTGCCAGATAGAGACATTGTCCTTAAAGTGATTTAGGAGTGGAGTATCTCAGTTTCAGCTTTACTGCTCAGAAGAAGTGACTCAGCATGCATCATAAAAATAAGGTTAGAGAGAAGCTTAGAAGGTTAGATCTACTGTAGTAGTTTGGTTTGGATGGGGTACAGGTCGGTTTCGTACAGACTGAATCTGTTTACATCATAACTCTGCTGTGTAACAGTGAAACCAGACTGGTTTTAAAAGGGTTCTATAGCAATTTAGAATTAGAGAAGGTGAGAGTTAAAAAAGAAAATGTCACAATAAAAACAAAGCAGACTGACTGAAACCAAAGCAGCAGATGCCTTTACTCCCTGATGTCGGCCAGTCTCCAAAAACACTCCATCCTTCATTTGCCATTATGCAAAATGATAACATCCTCTGTTTATCCCTGACTCTCTGCCTACTTCTCTCAAACTGCTGTGCAACACTTCAGTTGTTAAATTCATTATATACACATTCATTCATTTGTACTTAAGGCTTTCCATTTTAATGTTTCATTGTACACAGTGGATGTATTCTTTACACTTTTTGGACTAGCAACTTGTTACTTTATAGATTCTCTGGTGATCTGATAAAAAATATAGTGTATAGCTATAATTAACATACTGTATATAAAAAAAATGTTTCTCCAACGTATAATGAAAATTCGTGCATGTCTGAGAACAATCAATAAATTCAGAATAAATCGAGCAATATGTAAGATTACATAAGATATACTTTATTTACCCCAAAATTTGAGAAATTCTTGTGTTACAGCATCCAAATCATTAAAGCAAATATATAATGCATTTGCTTTCTTATAGCACTGAAAGCACTATAGACAGCAGGCCACATTTAACTGCACACTCATAAAGCACTTTATTCTATACACTGTATCTACCACACATCCATCACCCTAACATGCCTTTGTGAGGAAACTGGAGAGCATGTAAACTCCACACAGAAAACTGGTCTGGGATCAAACCAGGACCCTTCTTGATGGGAGGTGACTTTTTTGTTTTTTGTTTTCTTTTTTTTTTTGAATTGTTATTGGAATGTAATTAACAGGATCAGGATTAGTCAACGCTAGCAACAGTGACAGTTAATCTGAGGATGCAATATCATTTTCTGTTACTGGCTTGTTAAATACATATTTCTCTGGTTCAAAAATGAAATGCATAATGTCCAGCTGAGTGGACATGTTTGTAACGGCATGAAAAACAGGTTCATAAACATGTTTTCATGCATAAAGAGGAACAGAAACACTTGACTGAAGTTCTCACAACTCATGCATGAAAGGGTTAATGAATACATATAGCTCAAAAAAATAAAATTACCCCCAAACTCAATAACGTAATAAAAATACTGAAAGGAATTAGGTAGACAAAAAATAAAGTAAAATAAAATAAAGGAGTTCAATAAGTAAAAAGTAAAATTTTGTTTCTAGAACGTTTCAAGATGAAAATCACAAAGTGCTACACAACAAAATAGTAGAGCATAACAGAAAAAAAAAAGATTTAACCAAACTTAAAAATATAAATCTAAATTTAACAAAAGTAGAAATAACTTCAAAATAAATAAAATGTAATAAAGTATTATGTGATAAGCTGAACATAACAAAGTTGGTTTATGATGTAAAGTACCTCAAATTTCAATAAAGCTAAATAAAACTGAGAAGACTTACTAAATGTAGTACAGAACAAGCATGCGACCTGGCGACCTGTTCCCACAAGTGCTTTTAGTTTTGCACATTTTGTTAGTACTACTGCCACTTTAAAAAAAAAAAAAAAACAATATGTATGTGACAAATATAAAGCAACGAGTTCCCCGAGGTGACTATATAGTATTCACACATTTCTCTGTATTCTTACTTCACAAATATACAGATTGTCACGCCATTCTCTGGAGAACTTAATTTCTTCTTTTGCCTGAATAGCAACTTTTGTGCCTTTTGTCCCACAGGTTTGTATTTCACCATGTTGCTCAGATGTTGCTGTGTCTGGAGGAAAAATCACTACAACAAGCAAATAGATATCCTGGTGCTAAAAATAGAAGTGACTGACTCTATTTCTGAGGTCTGACTGTAGTATCTTATTACATGGCACATTGATTGTGGCTGAAGATGATGTGCCTGCTCAGGTATTCTCAGTCCCAATGAAGCCCACTGACGCTATTTTTGAAGGATTACTTGAGAATATGTGTCAGATATACTTCATACACCTACTCTCATTTTTAATTCATTAGCCGGAAGGCAGAATTTTCCACAGACAGCAGCTGGAAATGAAACCAGGTGGGGTAATGCAACCTTTTGAACACCTACACAGTGACTAAAAGTGCAGCAAAGTCAAGGTCAAGTGTTACTGATAAACCTACTTTAAAAAAAAATAAAATTAAAAGAGTAGGTCTTGGATGTAAGATGTGTTTCTGCTGTACTGTACCATCAGATGTCATTTAATGTCTATGCACTGTACAGTTGCATATGGTTTATTTTTTTGTTATTTTTTGAACAATATTCTCTTGTCCAATGAAAACCAATCAGTAGTCACTGGGTTTGAAACAAACGAGAGCAAATGCTGCCACCTGCAGGAGGATAAACAAGCTGAATACACAACAGGTCAATAAAAGTGTGGCTAAAAATTTGAATGAGAATAAAACAAATTTGAGAAAGAAAATAAATGCAGAAAGTTTAAGAATGAGCAAACAATGTGCAGCAGAAAAAAAAAATAAAACCACACACAAAGGTACAAATAGACCAAATTTCTAAAAATGCAATGAGCAAGAACGGAATAAACAGACTGTGACTGGGGCGTGAGTAAACTGCATTTTGTAGCTTTCCAATTAAATTAGGCCCAGTTTTCAAAAAGAAATTTCACAGTGGGTTATTTTTCTTTTTATCAGGACATGTCATGTTGATCTGCTAAACTCAGCGTTTTAGTATTTCATGAAATATAATGAAACATTTAAATAAAGAGATATTTAAATAAAACTTTATAAATAGAAGAATTCAGTGTCAGTTCATTATTTGGGATTTTAGTTAACATGTCTCCATGTCGCCATCTGCTGGACAAATATTGTGGCTGCAAGCTGTAGACAATAAAAAAAGTTTAAAAAATAATAATGAATTTATTGGTACAACTGCAGCGGAGACATTTTTAATCACTTTCATTCTGAGGTACACTGTATAAAAATATATGAAACTAACAAAAATGCAATTAAAGTTCTGAGTTCTGAGTTTCTTACACGAAACACATTTATTGCCTTTTAATTTCCTCTTAAATTTCATATCACTGTAACCCTTTATCAGACCAGGACCTATTTATTGCGACTTGCTTTGCATTGTGAAAATTAACATTTGAAGATAAGAAATCCCAAATGCTTAAATATATATGTCCTCCAATAACATTTAATTGAAATTTTGAATTTCCAAATATTTCCATGAGTTTCCTCTAAAGATTTTACCTGAGGGATATTACCAACAACTTCAAGTTTTTAAACTACATATTTTTTTCAAAGCTTCCAGATCAGTACAGAAATCAATCAGTAAATGAAATCACAAAGAAGGGGTTTCTCCCAGTCTCTTTGCTATCTTGTTGGAGATGGTATCAGGATGCAGTTTTGCACTATATTTTGCAGTCAGGTGCTGATACATACAAACACTTAAGGTGTATATTTGTTTTCTGATATTAAAGTCCTTCTCCATTCACACATCGTTGCAAATTCACAGATTCTTGACTCCTTCACGTGAGATTGTAACAATTTAGTTAACATCTGAACTGTGTTTTATCAAATACAATTACTAGAAAAAATGTATGTTTTAGACACTGTCAATGCATGATCAGTTAAACATTTACCATGTTCCTCACTTCTCTACAACCTAGTTACTAATTACCTTGAACTCTGTATTGCTGCTTCTAATCAATGAGAGTGAGAGTTTAAACATTTGCTTCAATGACTCCTCCTACAGCTGGATACCAGGTAAAAGGTTACAGCTGAACAACTGTTAGACCAACCCAAATGGTGAATGTGAGCACAGCTTTCAGGTGAGAACACAATTTAACTAATGCAAATGTCTGCTTGTACTTTCTGGTAAACAATCTGCTGTGTTTCTTTTTTTTTGAAACTACAACTTCTGTAGACTAAAAATGCAAGACCCCGATGTCCAGCGTTTGGCTCAGAAAAAGATTCAGTACTGCAAATGATCTGGTACACAAAGTTTTTACAGGTTTACTCATTTTTAGATCCTGTTCACATGAAAAAACAAATAAAAATGCAGGAGTTATTTTATTTTATTCAGCAAAAAGAAATTCAGAATTACAGCAATATTTAAACCTCCCATAAATTACATTAAATGTTTCTTCACATCAACAACAAAAACAGGCATAGCTAAGGTGTATATAATTCTTTTTGTGCTGCTACCCCACACCATCACTAAAAATGACCTGTATTACACAAAGTTGCCATAACTCCCTTCCACCAGGCATTTATGTACAGGACTATGAATGTTTTGTTTATTTGTTTTGTCTTTTGTTTGTTTTCACCCTCTTACAGGTTCAGAGGAGAACTGATAATATTACATCCTGCACAGCAGTAACCACCATGTGACGCTGCAGATGGCATTTAGTATTATCTGATGAAAAAATAAAGATTCAAATATTAAACGGGGCCTTGTTTGGACTCCTGGAGTTCAATAAATCCTCAATAATTACCCTGTTTGGGTTTAAATGTTCTCTTGGGTTGTAAACAGCCTGAGACTTTCATGCACTCAGTCATTGTCCATCGAGCAGTTCAAATCAAAACATCATTAATCCTACTGGAAGGGATCTATAGCCACGAGGACTGGGAATTCACCTGCAATAGGCTTGATTGACAGAGGATCAGTGGGGATCTGTAAGAAGGCCAAGACTTTGGATCTGCAGTCAGCAACAGACTGCAACGATATATGGACTTAGCAAGTATACATGATAAAGGAGCAAAAAGGCGTACTGCTTTCCTTGTACAGTGGTTCAAGTACAGATCCAGACTGTGAATCTTCAACTTGCAGCTCGGCATAATAATGACCCCAAATTTGACTGTCCTTAAATGCTGTTTTTATTCTACTGCTTCACAAAATCCCTTTTATTTGTCCCTGAACCGATTCCCTCATCTGCCATTAAAGTTTCTGGTCAGTAGGGGGGAAGATGTACCTTAATCTTCTTGCAGGGATGAGAATTACAGCAGCTTTTCCCCTCTGCATTAAGTAAAATCATAAGCCCCTCAGGATAAGCTATCATGAAGTGAAAGTACACTGGTGTTAATGCATTTACTCTTGTCTAAAAACAGCTTTGGTTATTTATGACTTCAGCTCTCCAGAGGTCACAGTTAATTAGAGGAACGCACTATCCTGCCTTTGAGAGGCTGGGGAGGCCTGAAGTTGTTTTCCATCCGCATCCTCTGATCGTCTTCCTCTCCAGTGAACAGAAGCATTCTGAACATCCCCAGCTGCATTCAGAGACACAGAAACATAAACTTTGGAAATGACATTTTAAAAACAAAACAAAAACACTTTCACTGCTCATTTCTTTCTTCACATTAGATACTATGTGAAAGAATGTGATAACTTAACGTATATCTCATTAAAGGGACCAATAGTTAACACCACACGTCCTTACACCTGAGGGTTAGTGCCAGCAGTGGCGATGGGAAGCCAAATGCATTTGGCTTCCCATCGCCAAGCCCACTTACTCCTGCTGTGATCATAATTCAAAAACTGATTTCTTTAAAAGAACAAAACAATTACTTAAGACATTTGGGCAGTTTTCAAACAGCAGGAAATTGTGCTTTTTTTTTAGTGGCAGTTTGACACCATAGTGACAGTAAAATAGAATGAATGCCCCTGTAATGTTCATTTCTTTGTTTTAAATTGCAAAGTTGAGACTCATTGACAGGTTTTAACAATCTTGCAGCTCTATGGCACAGATGAAATAGCCATATCAGCCTACATACACAGTACGATAAGGAAAAAGAACTTCCTAAACTTAAAATTACTCAGAAAACCAAGTCGTAGTTTGGTGTTTCCTCCCTCGCTCCATGTCTACAATTATGTGGTGAAATGAAAAACAAAATAATTCCCTCTTATATAAGGGCTTTTCTCTGCTGGGTCTCCATGCAAGCATTTTTCAATTAAAGCCCTGTACCCATCCAGTCATCCATCAGGATAATCAGCTGGAGGGGATCAAAGGCTTGAGGAATGGAGTTTGTGGGGCCAGTTGCCTGGCTTGCATTCACTCCCAGCTATGTATAGATATGGGTTTACAGATTGTTCATAACACCCAAGGTGCCACCATCAGTAAAACTTGTGATTCCTCATGTACAG
>VUQJ01008283.1:7005-17867 GCA_015108635.1 Andinoacara biseriatus | reverse complement strand
ACATTGCTTTTTGTTATCTGTGAAATAAACTGAATTTTCACAGCTCTACAACACTTTTTTTTTTTTTTTTTAAACCCAGGCAACAAGAAAATGTCTATTATCATTAATAATTACCATATGGCCCAAATTTACTCCACTGCCAGGCAATTATGGCAGTCGTTAGCAGTCAGACTATAGCCTCTCTTTGTCGCTTTATCTCCTGGGGTATGGTTTAATCCTCAGAACACTTATTCTGTGTTAACTGCTTTCTCATGATGATAAGTGTAACCACTGGGATCTTTATTTCCCAGAATGCATTAATACAATTGAAATCCCCTCCTCCTACAGTTTGAGCTCCCTGGAAAGATGAGGCAGATGTTTGGTGACATGATGCCATTAATGTCACATTACCAGCATACACGGCAACATCTGCAGCCACGGTGCAGCTGAAGGTTTAAAACATGCACATTTTGCACCCACCCCATTTCTCACATGCATACTTTCCCTTCAATGTTGAGTAAAAACAAAATTACATCCTTCTCTTAGGCAAAAATAATAATGCAAGACTTCGTTTGTCAGTTTGTTGGAAATTTCTCTTGTTTGCTCGGTTTTGTCTCGCTCAAGGACACTTAAACTGGATGGATTTACAGTATTTGCTGCCATGGCAGGCTGGAACCTCGCTAAGCTGGTCGAAGGGCAAACTTTTCACCATAATACACCCTGCTGCTCAAAAATCAGACTTCTGATATAACCCAGAGTCAGGGGAAAGTGACATCTGTCAGTTAATATACTGGAGGATTATGTACCCAACCCGTCCTAAATGGAGCCGGACTGCTGTGACTGTCTGTGTGACTGACTGAGAGTATCACACATTTCCAGCTGGTGTGGTGCTGGTTAAGATTTAACAAGCAAACAATGTCCAGCTAAAGCTCTAAAAATGAGATCTGCTTGCTTGTAGCAAAACTGCTGTCTTCATATCAACACCACAGGTATGTGAGTGTCAGGAATGCTAGATTATATAATACTGTTTACTGGAGACCTCAAACCTGACACCTGTCAGAGAAACACGACAGCCAGAGATTCCTCAGTTTATTAATGAGATTAGGCACGCCCAGAAGGGATTGTGCTCCAGCTAACAAGAGAAACACACGGTTTGCTGGAGCCTAATCAAGTCCACTCGTTTCGATCTTTACCTCACCTGACTTTTTCTGTCAGTCTGTCTTTTTAATGTTGTAGCTTCCAGCTTTTCTTTAAAGAGCGAGATCAGATGCACATATTCACTTTACCAGGATTATATTGGAGGATGGGGAAAAAATAAAAGGTAGACAGAAACACGTCTCAAATTGTACTGACGCTCCACTCAGATCTCCCTGCTTGCTCATTAACATTACGATGTATCATTGTAAAAGCTGGAATCAGATCAGTGCTGTGTTTATGTCTTGCTCTTACTGGCAAAAGGGTTTTAACAGTGCAACGGGTAACAGGCCCTAAGCAAAATTGACGCTGATTATTTTATATTTCTAATAATTAATAAATTTGTTGGACATGTTCATGGATATACAAGTTCACAACCACAAATATTAACTTCTTTGTTTTTAACTCAGGGTTCCACGCTAACCAGGGTCTGGTAGAAGGCTGGCTACCCACTCTTCTGCTGCTCAGAGACTATAGCATCCCTTCCTTCTTCACCATGTTCAGGTAAGTCATGCTCTTGTGACTCTAATTGCTTGCATCACATTTTATAGCAGGCTTAATAATACCGTTCGCTCTCTTAGCTATTGAATATTTGAAATTCTTTGTGCTTGAGGGACCTCATTAACTTGTTTTGTATACCATCCGCTACCTCCTCCAGAAAAAAAAAAATGTCAGAACTGATCATTTTTTTTTTATACTTTCCTCCTCTATGTAAGAGTCTTGTTAATGAATATACAGTGCTGTGCATAAGTCTTGACCCACCCCTCTTTTCTTTACGTCTTGCTAGCGCTAGGCAGATGGGAAATAACAGCAGAGATTTCTAGAAACACTTGCAAATATAAATGGAAATAAGGCAACCACTATATCAGTCATTGATGAGGCCGATCCACAATAGATAGTGTTCCATTGTGTGTGTTAATATCCAGGTATTTTTTTTTATTGCTTTGGCACTGTGTTTGGGATCATTGCTGAAAAATGAAGCTGTTGATGCTTTCCAGATATTATATGCATACTGGATGACTTTCATCAATTTTTTAAGGACACACTGCACAGTATTTGGTCTCTGTACTGCTCACCTAACTGATCCCATTACCTTAGGGTGGTTATCTCTCCCCGAGACCCAGATTACATGTGATTCCTCTACACCAGTTTCCTATTTTTGCAAAAGCCAAGTTGAAGAAAAGATTTGTTTCTCTTGCTGCAGGAGCTCTAAACAGACTGCCCCCCTGTAGAGTATAACTGGATGAAATTGCAGAGTTTGGTGCTGTTGTCTTTCACCTTTGTTGACGCTGTTACTCCGGAATGTCTGCTTTCTTGAAGCTGTTTGTGTTTCTTACTCTCTCACGACACACACACATGCAGGGATAATAAAACTAAACTTCAACCTAAATTTAGTATCTTCACACCTCCTTTGTCTCCACAGTGAGATGGAGCTCAAGCAGTCACTGCAGATTCTGCTGGAGCTGGAGATGCACATCAGGGACAGTGGACCCAGCCCATTCACCTCACAGAAACCAGAGCAGGTCCAAGCCTGTCCTAACAAACCCCCAGTCTACTGCAACTCTCATTACATCTGCTTCCAGGGACTGCTACCACAAGGAGACCTTGAGGGCCAAGGTGCAGATGATTAGAGCCCACAGCGAAAACCATTAAGGTAAACAAAGGCTTGTTTGAGCTTTAAAGAAGAAGCTGATTTGTGGGCTTCCTGGAGTCCTTGGAGGACTTTCTGCAACCTGTCAGAGATGAACATTACTCTGCTGGACATTAATAAATATTTTTGGAATGAGGAAAAATCCAAATTCACTCCTTCCATAGTGTGCACTAACACTATCCTTTAATTCTAATGACTTCCTGTGATTTGTTCTGTTGCTACTGCAGATCAATTCCCAAATATCAAACTGGCTGCACATGCATATTAATTTAACATACAAGCTCAAATGAAGCCTAATGATAGTGTGACACAGAGGCAGAGTTTCCTTTAAGATTCATGATGATTGTTAGTTTTTCTACTTTATTGTGTGGTTCCGTGTCTCCTTTGTTGCTGAACTTTGAATGGTGAGTCTTGAGACAGTGGGACGTTCTAATGATGAACATTAAAGAAATCTTTCTTCATTAATGGCTCTGTTCACTGTGTGCTGTCTTTTATTAAGGGTTATTATCATATATAGCAGTTTTAATAGTGCCAGTTGCTTAAGCATGGGAAAATGTAATAAACAGGCCATGAATTACTGTATTGATAACAGGCCCCATATTACTGTATTGTATTTTTTAAGTAGGATATTATAGGATTCATCATTATGCACTTAATGAAGGTCTGTATAAGCAAGCAACATTTATTTGAAGGATACGTTTTATTTACTATGGAATAAGCAACAATTACCCTATATTAACCTTCACTCTCCCAAACTCCATCTGCCTCTCTTAAAAAACATAATGAGCCACAGTGTTAAAACTACCATAAATCAAGTTATAGGTGGACTGACACAATCTCCACAAAACACTGAACAGTATTTGCTATCTAACACTATTAATTGCACAATTCTGCCTCAGTAGAAAATGCCACACAACACTTACATTTTTTTTTAGAGTAAATATATCAGCCTCAATCAAAACGAGGTCCTCCATAAAATTCCACTAATTTGCCAACACTTCATTGATTAAAGCACCTTAAATATTAATTACGTTACAAGCGTAAGAATGGGCAAGAAAGGATTTAAGTGACTTTGATTGTAGCAAGAAGTTTTGGTATTTCAGAAACTGCTGATTTACTGGGATTTCCCCAAACAAGCATCTCTAAGGCTCACAGAGAATGGTCTGAAAAGGAGAAAAAAAAATCCTGTGAGCATTGTTCTCTGAGCAAAAATGCATCTCTGAACCTTGAAGTGGATGGACAGCAGAAGACCAGCGATTGTGTGATGCTATCATGTCAATATGAACCAAAATCTCTGAGGAATGTTTCCAGCACCTTGTTAAATCTATGCAATGATGAATTAAAGAAGTTCTGAAGGCAAAAAAGGGGCTCCAACACGGTACTGGCAAGGCGTACCTAATAAAGTGACTGGTGCATGTTCATTAAAGACACTTTAAATATCTCCCTCTTTGGTTCAAAATAAAAATGCATTTACTGATGGCACTGTTGAACACACCATTGATTCTCTGGCAGTTTGAGGTTGTTTCCAGTGAACAGGCCTGGTAGTGCATCACTGACCTCTTGTGGGTAAAAATTGTAACACAAGTTCTAGAAAGACACGTCATTAAGGGTCTAAGGCATGTCCTGGACTAAAGGGGAAAATGTTTCTTTATAGCTTTCTTCCCCAGAGGCTTTTTTTTTCTCTTTTTTTATATCATTTTCAGGGGCGATTTATTCAGGTTTATGCAACAACATAAAGGCTACATATGTATACCAGAAGTACATGTTTTATAGAATTGTTCTGTAAGGTGGGTCAGGTTTACAATTTAAACCATAGGCTATTTTTATTATTAATATTATTATTATTCATAAAGATTTAAGTAATTTATGGTTTAAATGTACTAAGCCCATGAATTATTGCAACTGGTGTGTTTATGGGGGTATTTTGGCATGAAACATGTTTCTACTTTTATTAATTTATTCCTTTATATAAATGTCTCATGCACGTCTTGCTCTTGTGAAGTCAGTAACGGTCTGGAGTTGTCAGACGTTTCTAGAAGGCAGAGCACAGGTGCTATATCTGGCACAGCAACCCCCCAACAGGCCACTCACATATCATTAAAACCAGAGGAGCGGCAGAGGAAGCAGCTGAAAAGCGTCTGTGTCACACTCATTTACTCAACCCAAGATGACGGAAACTGAGAGGTAAGTGGAATCTGTGGAGTGCATTTTTAAATGTACATTTAGTATCCTGGAGCACTTTAAAATTGGCCAGTGTGTTAAGGCCCGTGCAGGTCAACATGACGTTTGAATGGCATTTTCAGACGCTACAGCATTGCCACGGCAGCCAGTTTCAAGGTTTTCTGTATATAAAACATACTTTATATACAATGTATGGTTCTTCCACTTGTTACAAGTTGTAACAGTCGAGCTTAAAGCAACATAAAACCTGCACACTCCAGTCTGCCCATTCAACACTTCACTCGTCCCTCCTACCACTGACCACAGAACAGAAGGGTGTGCCTTTCCCCATTACTAGTGGTCAGATATTTGTCATGTTCATAACAGTAATAAATATTACTCAGATTTCAGCATATGATCAGTTATATTCCATTAAGCTTTATTAGTTTTAATCTTCCTTTCCAGGGCTGTTCAGGAGACCAAGGGCAAACCCATGACTTTCCGGTCCCAAAAAGAAATGTTTGAGAAGATGGAAGAATCATTCAAAATCTGCGCCTGTTGTGAAAAGCGACCGAATCAACTTTCAAACCCACAGAACCTAAAACGTTGCTCCAGGTAACCGGGGGGAAAAAAAAAAAGGCAATCCATTTAGATTTTATCCTGTTTCTAATTCTGTGCTGCCAGTAGAGACAACTTTTTGTTTTCCTCTTCCACTCCAGGTGTCTGAATGCTTATTATTGCTGTAAAGAGTGTCAGAGGGAAGACTGGCCCAAACACAAGAAGTTCTGCTCCCAGCTTCGACTGGCTGCCATCGACAGAGTTGTGGAATGGCTTGTGTTTAAAGGTAGCGAGGGGTCATCATAGCAGGGAGCTCCACATGTTTGAGTTGGCTGATTTTTTAAAAAAAATTTTTGTTCCTTGGGCACCCCTAAAGGGATTTGTGTCTCCTTTTGGGATTAAACTGGGGATCTTTTGCTTGTTGTGCGGATGTGTAAACCACTACAATATTTTCAATCACATGCTAAAGTGATAATTTGCATTCAAAAACCAAAATGAGCAAACTGTTTTAACCTCGGTCAAACTGCTAGTTTATCCATTTTCTTTTCTGTCTTCAGGAGACCTTCCATTCCCCACAGAAAAATGGTCGAAGCCCCAGTCAGAGATTAAGGATTGGGATGACTGGCTTGCCATGCAGGGAGATCTCACGGCACGCCTTGATGCCATTTTAAATGGAACAAACATGAAAGAGTTGTGGACCAGTGCTGGTAGGCCTCAGCCAGATGATGCTGAGCTGAAGCAGTCGCTGTGGAGGGTTTCCAGTGAGTTCTTCTCCAGGCCGCTGACAGTAGCCTGGGGGATGAGGCTCTTTGGTCTTAACCCTTTATCCAAACCTCTCACCATTCACCTGGTGGGAGCAGGCCACAGTGAGACTCTGTCAGCCAGACTGACGGACTATGACGAGCTGAACAAAATGTTCCCTGGACACCAGGGGATCGAAATAGTCATGGTGGGGCCGGAGGTGGTGGACGGCCCAATTGTGAGGCCTCCTCTTAGAGCATTTGGACCCAAACAGAGAGTCTACATCAGCGCCTATAAGGGTCTCTACCACCAGTTCTGGGAGGAGCTGGTGGAGAAAGAGGAAGCAGCCAGGCCAGACCTGGTGGTTGGATTTCATCCCGGTGAGAACATTTTTTTCTCCCTTATATGATAATACAACATTTTGTGTGTGTTTGTTGTGTACCACTGAAAGGTTGGGAGCTCTTCGCTATGAGCTGACTTTGGTTTTCCTTCCTTCTTTTTGTATCAAGGATTTGATGCCAGCCAAGGTCTGGATGAGGGCTGGCTTCCAACGCTTCTGCTTCTCAGAGATTATGAGATTCCTTCTCTCTTTACTGCTCTCACGTGAGTGTTATAGAACAGTAGCCAGACATTGTGAGATTATTGTATTCATATTCAGTTTTGATGTACTTTAACTTTTCTGTTCAGGTTTCTGTTTTATGATATGTTATTTCCAATGCCCGCCCCTGCATTGCTATTTTTTTTCCAAATATGAAGTCACTGTTGACTTTTTAGAGTAAGATTTTATATAAATTGTTCTTCTTTCTCGAGAACAGGGAAAATGAGCTCAGTGTCTTCCAGCTACTACATTAAAGTTCTGTTTACATGTTAATTCATCGATAATAATCAAATACTATAATAATAATAAAAATAATCACAGGTTAGGCTGTTCTGTTACCATGTGTAGGACAACAAACCTAATGTCTTTGATGGAAGTGAATATATCCTGGCAGTGCATATTTAGGGAGATCCTTACTGACCCTGGGTGACAGTTAGTGGCTCAATTTCTTGCAGGCAAGCCCAGCAAGTTCAATCTTTAGTTTTAAATCCAACATTTATTTTCAGCATGGAGACTTAAAAAGACTCGAGAATTTTGCGTCTTTGTCAAAGCAGCAGCTTTTCCACTTCTGGAAGCTGGGAATGAGGAGGAAAATTGGCCTTGTGCAAGCTCAGTGAGTGGGAATATGCAGCTAGCGCTTTGGTGAACTAGTCATTCAAACATCTTTGACAGACTGATTCTGATGAAATGGGGCAAAAAAAAGAACTGCTCTGCACATCACTAATGGCACTGGCTGGAAAGGCACGGCCCTCACGGCCAGTGAGCAGCAGCAGCTCATTTGCATTTAAAGCTACTGATGCTGAAACAGCCTTTCCCAAACAGTGCTGAGACCAGGGTTATACAGGCATGATGGAATAAAAAAAAAATGATGTGTGAGGTGTTTTGAGCTCTCTGAAAGACAAATTTTGAGGATTCACATGAGATTCACATCAGCTTACATTAAGGAGCACGATATGGGACCTTCAGTTTTACAAGCTGGTTCTGTAGCACTCATTTTTACTTCTAGTCAGACAACATGCTTGTTACATTAATTATTGTACTGCACATTATGTATCATAAGTATATGGTAGTCAACCTTTATACTCTCTTATCGCTGAGAGTTAATGTGTCCATTTGATGTGCTTTACTGCGTGTAATGTATTCTAATGATGGCTGCTTGTCCTCCATCTGCAGAGAGACGGAGATGACCTACTCTTTGCAAATTCTGCTGGAGCTAGAAATGGACATGAAAGGAAGTGGAGCCAACCCTTTTACGTCTCTAAAGCCAGAGGTTGTGGGCTCATGTGCCAACAAACCTCCAGTATACTGCAACTCCCATTACTTCTGTTTTCAGGGTCTGCTGGAGACGGTGGAGTTCGAGGAACCAGAGGAGGCCTGAAAGACCAAAAAAACTGCAGTGCGCACACATGTCTGACTTTTAAACTGGAGTGCTGATAAATATATATATATATATATTTTTTGGACTGCTAAGTTTTGTTTTTTCATAAACTGTAAAAAAATATATATGTATTTGGTTCTACAATGTTACCTAATAGCCTTGTACTTTTGCATTCTTACTATCTCAGTTTGATGGCATTCAGCAGCCACGGTGGTAAGATTTGAATATACTCCCTGAGAACTAATCTTGTGTGTGTAGGGAGGCAGTAAAACATTATAGGAAAAGTCGTATGTGAACTGATATTTTATGCCTGAATAAAATGAATTTTCATATGATTAAACATGGAGGGGAGATTATGCTGTCCTCTGTGGCTTTGGCAGCTCGTATTCTCTGAATGGACGTATGCAGCCTCTTTTCATCTGTTAACTTATTACAAAAACATGATGTAGTAAAAGTAACTTTTCATTTCATGTAGTCACCTTGTGAATTGTACAGTATAGTTACGTTCTGCAGTGCTTGATTTAATGTTATTCCTATTTTAATTTCTTTTTAAAAAGACAAGATTTCAAATGTTTTTGGGCACTGAATTTATTGTGTTGCATAATTATAAAAAAAAACTGCACATATACAGATACTGCAAGTTGTGAAAGAAGTCTGCAAAGCCAGTGAGCTCTCAGACCAGTCTTTGGAAATAATACATTTCTATGCACATACATGGGGTTGGGGGAAATACTCATTATGCATTAAGGTTTGGTTAGTTCATTAATAAACTGGACTTAACCAAGCAATGTTCAAATTCTCAATTATATTATCGTAATAACAGAAAATATAAAAACAGATGAATTATAATCCTCGTTTGTACCATAAAACTTTTTACAGCATGCTATCCGCACCCCAGCAATACAACTGCTTTTTCTATAAAGACACCAGTTAGGTTTAGGTGCGTTTGAAGTTACAGATACCAAGCAGAGTGAAAATGAGGTCCAGTATGAATAGAATGAGATTCACAAAGGTGAAAAAGGTAACCATAAACTGAATGGCCCATATGCAAAAACTGGGTGGACAATCTTTGGGGTAAGGATTGTTTCTGAAAATAAAAATGGGCCACAAAATAGCAGCAAGTATATACAACACAACAGAGATTACCAGGAATATAACTACAAACCTATCCAGATTAAAAGGCAAACAGTTCTTCAGTTTTTTGAGGATGTTGGTGGCAATGATTACAGGAATTATGGGAAATGGAATGATATATGCTACAACGCAGAAGATCAGAGGGATAGAGTCTCTGTAACCAGTCAGCGATACAAAAATCATGCAGCTCACGAAAGCCTCCAAAACTTTCCAGAATCCAGGCAGAGCGGCCAGGTAGCTCCCCGTCTTCTTATCAAGGAACTTGTCTTTCACCACTTCGAGTATGTAGACAAGGCCACACAAGAAAGCAAATATACTCACTATCCACCCATGCAGGCACGTCCGGCAGATGTAAAAATTGGCATAGAAGATAGCAACAGAGACAGTCATGAGCGCAGAGGACATGGCCATCCCTGTAGTGAAGTCTCCCCAGTCCATGCAAAATACGAGCAGTATGTCGAGCTTAAACATCTCAACAATGGTGATGATGAGGGTCATGATGGGGCAGAAGGCCCAGGCGAACATAGCATAGTTCCAGTAGGTATGGCTGCTCCCTCCTCTGAAGGCACTTATGACAAATGTAACCAGACACAGTAGGATCTGAGCCATGTGCAGCGCTCCTCGTCCAGACATCAGAGTTGAAGGAGTAAACACAGCCTTGGACACTGTGTCCTTAATATCACCAAGTATTCCCATCTCTTTAAACTGAACTGAAAAGCAGTTAAATTACTTGTGCTATGTATGTGCTCCCAGGTAGCTGTGGACTCCAGCTGATCTGTGTTTTCTGTTGCGTTACAGCCCTCCTTTTCCACAGTCTTTTACTGCCCTCGGGCTTTGCATAATTTTCTTTGCGCAGACTGAGTGTAGTCATAGATGCCTACAGCACACCTAGGTGATGCCAGTGTTTTCCCAAGTACACAATTAAAAAAGAAAAAAAAAAAACTTCATTTAAAAAGTTTCATTTATAAACTTAACGGCCAGGAGAAGATGCACCAAACCAGTTTAGAGTAACTGTGTTATTCTTGTATGAACCCATAATAGGCAGTGAAAAGGAAAATATGCTATATTGCCAAAAGTATTCACTCACCCATCCAAATCATTGAATTCAGGTGTTTCAATCACTTCCATTGCCACAGGTGTATAAAACCAAGCACCTAGGCATGCAGACTGCTTCTACAAACATTTGTGAAACAGTGAGTCTCTCTCAGGTCCTTAAATTTCCTGCTACTAAATATTTCACAGTCAGCTGTTGTTGAAGTGACTGGGATGAATGTGGTGTATGAATGTGAGTGTGAATGGTTGTCTGTCTCTCTGTGCTGTCCCTGTGACAGTCTGGCGACCTGCACAGGGTGTACCCTTCCTCTTGCCCTATGTCAGCTGGGATAGGCTCCAGTCCACCGCGACCCTGAACAGGATAAGCGGAAGTGAATGGATGGATGGATGAGATAGATGATAAGATCGCTCGATGG
>VUQJ01008280.1:7686-25836 GCA_015108635.1 Andinoacara biseriatus | reverse complement strand
GGGGATTGTTTCTCTGTTTTGTCACACAGTATGTGTTTTTTATATATTTTTTTCCTCAGATGTGGCTCCACTATCTGCCCCTGCCTTTTCCTTCTGCTTCCCTCTCCTCAACGCTACACTCAGGGAGTCTTCAGACAGCACTGAGGAGAAGGAGAACATAATGACCAGAGCGCTGCAAGTCGTCAATGAACACTCCCAGCTACGGGCTGACACGAGCAGTGATGACTTGACAATAGATGAGGTACAGACAAATGGCTTTATTGCATTTTGTGTGTGGTGTCTGATCTGCACAGATGAGTATACAACACCAGTTGATACTATTTACTGCAGATGTTGAGATATTCAAAGTCTTTTATGTTGAGGAACATTATTTTTAAAGTGTTCCACAATTTGTAGATACCATTTTTGCAGATTGGTGAACCCCTGCCCACATTTACGTCTGAGAAACTGCCTCTCTTTTTATCCTCAGTCATGTTACTGACCTGTTGCCAGTTAATCTAATTAGTTGCGAAATGTTCCTCCAGGTGTCTCTTTTTTTTTTACCACTTACTTTTCCAGCATTTTTTTTGCCCTGTCCCAACTTGTTTGAGACATGTTGCTGCTGTCACATTCAAAATAAGCTTAGATTTTTTTCATTAAATAGTTAAGTGTCTATGTTAAATTGTGACTATAATATGAGATAATGAGATTGTTATGATTAGATGAGATTTGCAAATTATTGCATTCTGTTTTATTAACACTTTACACAAAATCCCAATTTTTTGGGAACTAGGGTTGTATAATTTGTTTCTGTAAACTGTCTTAACATACAGTACTGTGCAAACACCTTGAGCCACTCCTCCTTTCTTTATATATAGCAAAGTATATAAAGCTACAATTTAAAATTGATTCTTGACTCTTCTAAAGAAATGTGGGATGGCTCAAGAATTTTGCACAATATGGAGAATGTTTCCTAGTTTCTAGTTCTTGTTTTCTTGTCACAGAACGGCCCAGAGCTGCTTCCACGTGTCAGCATGCTCCTGCTGCTGACCAGAATTATTTCCACTGCAACACCGAGACTCCAGGTAAATGGCAGAGTTTGTGTGTCAAAACATTTATTTTTGTCCAGAATATTATGATTTTAGATGTTTCCTAAAGCTTCAGTGCTTCAGTCAAGTCGTTCTGAATGTTTCACTTTTTTTTTAAAACTCCGCTCCAGAATTATTGTTTATTATTGAGACTTTGCACACTTTGTGTTTCAGGTGTTGGCTTCTCAGTGCCTGACAGCTCTGTGTGCCAGTGCAGGAGGAGGAGAGGGCTGCACTGTAGCAGAGCAGCCAGAGATAGACGTCCTACTCAGTGCCCTGCTTTCACCCTGCTTCTCTGTCCGGGACGCTGCCCTCAGGGTGAGCCCGGGATCAATTTATTTTGATATTTCCTGAAGGTTGGCCTGTCTCACAGAACCATTAACCAGCTGGACTCCAAACAGGGAAGGCCACTCTTTTTGGTGGTGGTGTTGTGTGTTGTTGCTCCACAGATTTAATGAAACCTAGAAAGAACAAATTTGGTGGTTAACTTGTACAGCCAATGTGCACAACCCTATTTCCGTATCCAGCCCCACCGCTGCGTAAAGTGTTAACAGAATACAATGATTAAAAAGACATTTATATTCTTTGCTTTTGATGATGGCCCCAAGGCAACATATCAGGATTGAGAAGTGTGATTGTTTTTTTAACATTTATGCTAATTTTGGATTTTTGGAAGATGTGGTACATCTTCCAACAGCAAACTAAGATTTCAGTTTTTCTCCAGATGTTTTTAAATAGGTGGCAGGCTTCATACCTGGACTCAGTTACTGCAGAGCCGTGCTGCTGGAATGCATTCAGAATGTTATTTCACATTGGCTTGCAGTTTACTGACAGTGGTTTTTGCCCTGGAGCCCATGCAGTGATTTCCACTACAGAACTGTCTCTTTTTGATGCAGTGCAGCCTGACAGCGTGAAGATTGTACCTTAAGTCCAGAGATTTCTCTGAATCCTCGAAATTATTTAACATGATTAACATAACATAATGATTTAACATAATTATGATCTTTAGATAATGAAATACACTTCTTTTCCCAAAATGTTTCAGTTTCAACATTTGATATGTTTTCATTAATCCTAAATCTGGTTTAGATATGTGGTTTAAAGGATTTGCATATTTGGTTTTTATTTAAATTTCACACAGTATCCAAACTTTTTTGGAAAAGCCATGCAGCATGTGGCCTGCCCTGTGTGTAGATATTAATGTGTAGTTTTCTTTGTTTTCAGGGGCTGCTGGACATGGAGTTTGCCTTGCCTACAGACTGCACAGAGGCCAGCGGGATGAGTTTGCTACGCAGGCTTTGGGTTGCGAGGTTTGATGTTGAGGAGGAAGGACGGGCCCTGGCTGAAAAGTATGTAATACAAACTTTTTGTGCTCACCTACAAAAACACAAGGGTCAGATCATGTCTGACTGAAATTGAATGTTTCTATACTTTTATTAAATCTTTTCCAGGTCACCAAACTGTTTGTTCTTTAATGTTCCCCCCTCTCGTTGTGACACCATTCTGCCGTAACATTGTTTGAATAATTTACATTCTAACCATTCTGTCATTTATGCGCCATTCAGAACATCATGAAAATGGCATTTATTTTTTTCCACTGTGAAGGAGAAGGAAACAGTGTTGTAAATTCACCAGTTGAACCAGTTCCTGAGGTTGTTTGTCATCTTCAGGCTCTGGGAGTCTCTGGGTCTGGAGTTGGTCCCTGAGCTCTGCTCATTGCTGATCGGAGACGTCACTCACCATGAGGAAGCCATCCGCTCTGCTGCAGCTGACGCTCTGTCAAGTGCCGTGTCCCAATACAGAGACCAGTCTGCTACAGTGCTCGGCCAGCTTACTGAGCTTTACCATCAGAAACTCTATGTAAGAACATGGCCCACCCACAGATTTACATAGATGCTTATTACTGCAGGAATTTTAGCCTCACCAACCACATTTTGTTCCTCCTAAAGAGACCACCTCCTGTGCTGGATGCTCTGGGCAGAGTCATCTCTGAAGCTCCACCTGACCAGTGGGAGGCCAGGTAATGGAGTCTGATAGAGTTTTAAAAAAAAAAAACTGTAAATGATGCAGTGTTTCTGCATCATTTACAGTTTTGACAGCCTAATGCCTTGACAGACCCGGTCTGTCAAGAATAGGTTGGATTATCTTCCTATTTTTACAGGGATTGTTTCTTTGGCTGAATCCAGTGTTTGTTTCAGGTGTGGCATTGCTCTTGCTCTGAACAAGCTGTCTCAGTACCTGGATGAATCTCAGGTCACCCCTCTCTTCCTTTTCTTCGTTCCCGATGCTCTGAACGATCGCCACACTGATGTGCGGCGCTGCATGTTGGACGCTGCCCTCTCAGCTCTCAACACACATGGAAAGGTAATGCTTAATTCCTCTTCTTTTTTTCTCAGCAACTATCCTTTATGTCCTTCACAGCATCTTATGTGCCTTCTTTATGTGTCAGGATAACGTGAGCTCCCTGCTGCCAGTGTTTGAGGAGTTTTTGAAGAACGCCCCGCAAGATGCTAGCTACGACTCTGTCCGTCAGAGCGTGGTTATTCTCATGGGTTCCTTGGCCAAACATTTGGACAAAAATGACCCCAAGGTCAAACCCATTGTAGCCAAGCTTATTACTGCACTCTCCACACCTTCACAGCAGGTAAAGAGCTCATTTTTCTCCCTTTCTACCCACTCAGCCTGTACTACTCAGTTTCATCACATTATCTTGTTTGGTTTGTCATTCCTCACCAGGTCCAGGAGTCTGTTGCCAGCTGTTTGCCTCCTTTGGTCCCTGCCATCAAGGAGGATGCTGCAGGGATTGTTAAAAACCTGCTCCAGCTGCTGCTTGAGAGTGACAAATACGCAGAGAGGAAGGGTGCAGCTTACGGGCTGGCTGGACTGGTCAAAGGACTCGGGATCCTGGCGCTTAAACAGCAGGACATCATGACCACACTAACTGATGCAATCCAGGACAAGAAAAACTTCAGACGGAGGGAAGGTCAGTAAGGATTGTTCAGTCATTGCACTGTCTGGTTTTGATTCATCCTCAGTGTGCCTACCAAATGCCACCTTACTGGCACATCTCAGAGCATTTTTTGGGTCTCTTGCAGGGGCGCTGTTTGCCTTTGAGATGCTGTGTAACATGTTGGGAAAACTGTTTGAGCCCTACGTGGTCCATGTGCTGCCACACCTCCTACTTTGTTTTGGAGATGGAAACCAGTATGTTAGAGAGGTGAGCAGGTCATATTGCTGTCTAGACATCTTCCAGTCAGTTGTTAGAGACGTTTGTTTAACATGGATCAGCCTTTGGTTTAGTAGGATTTTCTTTTGAACATATTACCTACCTGCTTGCTTGTTATCCCAGGCTGCAGATGACTGTGCCAAGGCTGTGATGAGAAACCTGAGTGCCCATGGGGTGAAGCTGGTCCTGCCTTCCCTGCTGGTGGCGCTGGAGGAGGAGTCTTGGAGGACTAAAGCAGGTAAAGAACATCTTCAGTCACAGGGTTTCCTGGCAGGTCTAAAATGCAGTAATGCATTAAAAAGGATCTTTAGCTCTTAAGCATACCAGGTTATCATTTAAAATGTTAAGATAAATTACAGAACAATTAGCAGGTGTTTGGTTTACAGCGACTCCGATAGCAGTCAGTCTCAGTCAAATCACTTTCCAATGCTGACTCACCCCGCTTGTCCAGGTTCAGTGGAGTTATTGGGTGCCATGGCTTACTGTGCACCCAAGCAGTTGTCGTCCTGCCTGCCCAGCATTGTGCCTAAGCTGACGGAGGTGCTGACTGACTCCCACGTGAAGGTGCAGAAGGCTGGCCAGCAGGCCCTCCGACAGATTGGCTCAGTCATCCGCAACCCAGAAATCTTGGGTAAGTGACTCAGTGTCATTAGGCAGAGCTGCCCACACAGAAGGCCTGTTGCTCATAGATTGTCATGAAATATGGACCCAAAGAGGCTTAAAAAAATAGAAAATTTGAATTATTTCTATTGCCTTCATTCAGAAGCTGTTGTTTGAGGGACTGTGAGTGAACAGGGTAAAATGAAAAAAAAGATGATGGCTTTCCTCTGCTGTAATGATTTTAGTCCTTTTTAACAGTTATTGGAATGCGGTCCTAAATATGAGTATTCTTTTAGAGTGGAACTATTATGCTTTACCTGCTTCCCTACTGCTAAGCTTTCTGTCATATGTACACTGTTACATGGTTTCAAATAATTAGGTCAGTGTATGTACGACTAATCCCTGTGAGCCAAAAGTTCAGCCGAAAGCACTAAAAGCTCAGCTTCAGACAGTTCTTTTGTACTCTTCGTGTGATGTTAATGAGAACTGAGATCTCTAATCTCTGAGCACTGAAGCTCTGAGATTAGGGATCTCCGTTGTTAAACTCTTTAGTGTACAAGTAGCAGATAATCAGAAGAACATTTACTAAAAGAGAGAAGAGCTGAAATGGCTTGTTTCAGACAGCGTATAAACTCAGTGGCTGTGCTGAGATAAATAGTGTTTTGAACTGTGAATCATGTAAAATGACACTAGTACAATAAAAAACAGGAAATAACCATAATCGATCCTCTTTAAGCACCAAAATATTTTTGCCAAAAACCACAAACTCCAATTAGCTGGAGCTAAAAAAAAAAAAAATGAAACCCTCTATTACACAGTAGTGAGGATAATACAAAACAACTGCTTTATGCGTTACATCTGTTAACAGGTTCTAGTAAATCACCTTATGATGTGATGAAGTGCATAATAGAATAACAGCGCATTTGGTGTAGTGATCAGAATTATTTCAACTTCCTTGCAAGTTAAATGTGGTGGGGTTTTGGCATACTAGTAATATACTAGTGGAAGTTATAGCAGTACTAAGTTTTTGTTTCTCTTCCAGCCATCACCCCCATCCTATTGGATGCTCTCACTGACCCCTCCAGGAAGACCCAGACGTGCCTGCAGACGTTGCTGGACACCAAGTTTGTGCACTTCATCGACGCCCCCTCTCTGGCCCTCATCATGCCCATCGTCCAGAGAGCCTTCCAGGACCGCTCCACTGACACTCGCAAGATGGCTGCTCAGATTATTGGAAACATGTACTCCCTCACTGACCAGAAGGTAGACACGGCTAAGCTAAACATCAGAGCCATCCACTCATTCAAACCAGTGCATTCCACAGATTAGCATTTTCTTTATGGTGTGTGTTTGTTTTGCTTATAGGACCTGTCACCATACCTGCCCAGTGTTATTCCTGGACTGAAGGCCTCCTTGTTGGACCCAGTGCCTGAGGTGTGTTTAGTAATGTTAATGCTGCAGGAATGATTGGTGTGTGTGGAGCTGAAGATGTAGCTGCAGCTCTTCTCTTTACTACTTGTCTCATCTCCCTCCTTTCTCTTTGTTTTCATTTTCTCATTCTCATTTGTATTTTTCATCTCATCTTTCTGTTCTCTTTCTTTCTCTTGTTCTTTTCTTATTTTTCTTCTAGTGCTTCTCTTTATTCCGTCTTTTTTCTTTCTTTCTCTTCTTAACTCTGCTTTGCTTTCCTTCTCTTCTTCCTCTCCTTTCTCCTTTTCTATTTTTGTATTCTCGTCTGTCTATTCTTTTATCTCTTCTTATCTCTCTCCTCTTGTCTTCTTCTTTATTTGTACTTCTTTATTTTCTTTTTATTCCCTTTATGTCTTCTCTTTGTTTTTCTTACTCTCATTTTTTCTTTTATCTCTCTCTGCTTATGTTTAATGTCATTTGGTTCTGTCTCTTCGTTTTCATTTTTTCTTACTTTTCATTGTTTGCGCCTTCAGGTCCGTACAGTATCAGCCAAAGCCCTGGGTGCCATGGTGAAGGGGATGGGTGAGTCCTGCTTTGACGACCTGCTGCCGTGGCTCATGGAGACGCTTGCCTCTGAGCAGAGCTCTGTAGACCGTTCAGGAGCTGCACAAGGTTGGTTCTTCTCCACACTGTCCTTGTGTTTCTGATTTGTGCTTAATGCCATTAAACAGCTCATTGATTTGTGTGATGGTCTTCTTCAGGTCTGGCCGAGGTCATGGCTGGACTGGGAGTAGAGAAGCTGGACAAGTTAATGCCAGACGTGGTGCAGACTGCCAGCAAGGTGGACATTGCTTCCCATGTCAGAGATGGCTACATTATGATGTTCATCTACCTGCCGCTCACTTTTGGAGATAAATTTACTCCCTATGTTGGTCCCATCATCCCTTGCATTCTCAAGGTACTGGCTACTAAAATTGATATTGCTTTTTTTTCTGGGCGATTAGTTTCATTTTTACAGAAGTGATAAATAATTAAAAATGCCTTTTTTTTTAAAAAAATACTTATCATTAAAAAAGACAGTTTTTGAAAAGACATGACTTCATCAGACAGTCATGTCATTCACTGTGTGTTGTAGAGTAGGTCATGTTTCACTGCAGCTTAATCCTCCCTCTCATCCACCAGGCCCTGGCTGATGAGAACGAGTATGTCCGAGACACAGCACTGCGAGCTGGCCAGAGAATCATCAGCATGTACGCTGAGACCGCCATCGCGTTGCTGCTTCCAGAGCTGGAGCAAGGACTGTTTGATGACCTGTGGAGAATCAGGTCTGATAAATGCACAGGAAATGTTGGTAGTTTACGAAATGCCATTGTGAGAGTTACCCACTGTGGACTCATGCTCTTGTTGGTTTGTAGGTTTAGCTCTGTGCAGCTGCTTGGCGACTTGCTGTTCCATATCTCTGGAGTAACAGGAAAGATGACCACAGAAACTGCCTCAGAAGATGACAACTTTGGAACTGCTGCATCTAATAAAGTATGTGTCTCTGTATTTTTCTCAGCAGACCCTGTACAGCTCATTTTACTGAAAGTGTGGCATTGGTCTGTTTTTGAAAAATGTTTGCTGGTCTTTGACCTCCCCCCTCCTAGGCCATCATTAGTGCTCTGGGTGTTGAGCGTCGTAACCGGGTCCTCTCAGGCCTCTACATGGGCCGTTCAGACACCCAGCTAGTGGTTCGACAAGCTTCTCTCCACGTGTGGAAGATCGTGGTGTCCAACACCCCCAGAACTTTGAGAGAAATTCTCCCAACCCTCTTCACTCTCCTGCTGGGCTTCCTGGCTTCTACCTGTCCAGACAAAAGAACAGTAATGCTCATTTTTCTCTGTAACTTTTTATGATCCCTAGTTCATGATCGTCAGCAGTGTTTATTTTTTGCCTTTTGTATGAAAGTGCTTATGTAGAGGTTTTTGATGACATCATTTGTTGGCATGGTTTTAGATCGCTGCTCGGACACTGGGTGATCTTGTGAGGAAACTGGGAGAGAAGATTCTCCCTGAGATCATTCCCATCCTGGAGGAGGGGCTACGCTCTGACAAGAGTGATGAGAGGCAGGGCGTCTGCATCGGCCTCAGTGAGATCATGAAGTCCACCAGCAAAGACGCAGTGAGTCACAGCTGGTGTAACACACATTTCTCTGCAAGGTTATGATTAGTGATTACAGCTACTGGGGTTGAATTAGATCAGATCCCACAGGAAGGGAATAACCAAAGGAAACCTTTAGAATGATTGTATTTGTTACAAACAGACCCCACTGCTTCTCACATGATTCAAAGCTGCCTTAGGCTGAGAATTTGAGTAGACGTGAAACATTATTAATCTGATAATGTTTGTGTTGCAGGTGCTTGTTTTCTCTGAGTCACTGGTCCCCACAGTAAGAAAGGCTCTGTGTGACCCTCTGGAGGAGGTCCGAGAGGCCGCAGCCAAAACCTTTGAGCAGCTTCATGCAACCATCGGCCACCAGGCGCTGGATGATATCCTGCCTACCCTGCTCAAACAGCTGGTGAGGGAGTGAGGACATCAATGTAGTATGAAATCCATAAAAGATTTTAAAGCTTTGCTACTTTATATCTCATACTACAATTTGTTTTCCCAGGATGATGAGGAAATGGCTGAGTTTGCTTTGGATGGCCTGAAGCAGGTCATGGCGGTGAAGAGTCGCTCTGTGCTGCCTTACTTGGTACCAAAGGTAAAACATCACACTTTTTTCTTTTTCTTGAGACCTTTGTCATGTTGTATGACTAAAATCCAGTGTTCTCTGTGCTTCTACCAGCTGACTGCTCCTCCTGTAAACACCCGCGTATTGGCCTTCCTGTCTGCCGTAGCTGGAGACGCTCTGACACGTCATCTAGGGGTCATCCTCCCCGCCCTGCTCTCCTCCCTTAAAGGAAAGCTAGGAACAGAGGATGAAGCACAGGTACAACCAGCATTCAAAGATTATAATAGCTACTGCTTCTGTTGTTTTTGAGGTTTTTGTTTTGTCTTAAATAACTTCAGTCTGATTTTTAGGCTGTACCACAGCACTCAAGAGTTGCAGTTCGTCTTTCCCAAGTGTGTCCTTAAACTATAGCACACTTGATTCACTATTCTCTGCTCCCATAGACTACCGCAAGACCTTTATATTAGGGTTTTTTTGTTTTGTTTTGGGTTTTTTTTGTTTTGTTTGTGTTTACTTTCTAAAGAAAATGTGTATCTTTTACAGAGTATTCCTGAAGAATACTTCAACACTACAATAAACTGTCTCAGCCTACTGTCACCCCATGAAAATTTCAGTTTGAATCTTTGATTATGCTTCCAAATTTGAATCTGACTCTGTATTTTAGACCAGTTGGATAATTAAAATCTTTCCCCTCTGCTAAGATAGAAGGTAGGTTGTATTTTTATTTCTTTGTACAAAGGACACCATGCCTCCCCTGTACAGGGCTGATGTTTAAATTTTTCCACTTCTAAAGCACTGCTTTGACCATCACCAGGTTATAGCTTTTACTATCCATCCCATATTCCACCTCAGGTTTGCGGTTCACTGTAAGGCTGTCTCCCTCTCTTTTAAAACCTATCAAAATATCTAAGTGTTGTTTGTTTTACTTGCTTGTATTGATTCCCTTCATCTTTTTAGTTATAATTTTACAATAAATACTGTATATATTAAATTGCCTCTTTGAATGATTTGGATGGGCCTTTTACACCAGGAATTGTGCAGCTGTCAAACAGTGATCCTTTGCGTGGAGGATGAAGTGGGCCAGCGGATCATCATAGAAGACCTGCTGGAGGCCACACGGGGAACTGATCCTGGCCTGAGACAGGCTGCCGTCACCATCCTCAATGCCTATTTTGCTCGCACCCGCCTTGACTACAGTGCCCACACACGCATGCTGCTGTCAGGCCTCATCCGCCTTCTTAATGATTCCAACCCAGAGGTTTTGTCTCAGAGCTGGGACACCATCAACTCCATCACCAAGGTGTGTTCATATGGAATTTTGCATTTGCATGAGTCTAGTACAAAATGTGGTGCAAATAAAATAGTTGATCTGATATGTTCTGTAGAAACTGGATGCGAGCAGCCAGCTGGCTCTA
The DNA here is from genome assembly GCA_015108635.1 of Andinoacara biseriatus. Lineage (NCBI taxonomy): Eukaryota > Metazoa > Chordata > Actinopteri > Cichliformes > Cichlidae > Andinoacara > Andinoacara biseriatus. The sequence goes on along the minus strand of VUQJ01008280.1, from coordinate 15,405 downwards.
ATCGATGATCTGCATCGAGACATTAGATCAGTAGCTGCAGACGTGAAGGGTCAGCACCTGCCTGGTTTCTGTCTGCCCAAGAAGGTAAGAGGGCAGCTCCTGACACAATAAACACTATGACGTTATTACAGCGATGATTTCATTTTCACAGCAGCTCATTTCTCCTCCTGAGCCAAATGACCGGAGCTTAGTTCAGGCACGTCTGTGACATGAACTCTCATTTATCTCGCATGCTGTAGGTGTCCACACAATTAGAAACTCATTACTAGTGATCATTCTCGTGGAAGTCTTTTCTATTCATTTGATCAGTAATGACAGGCACTGTAGTGGTCCAAATGTGTCAAGGGACCGAGTGTGTTTTAATCAGGTTTACACACTTCAATAGCGATTTTTGATAATCTAATGATTAATACTTTATAAAGAAAAAAATGTTGCATATCCACTAGATCCAGCTTTAGAAATGTGTGCATGTGCGCCTGGTGGTTTACATCCTTGTATATGTAATATCTGTCGGCTTTTGACTGATCACAAAACAGAAGCAATCTAAATACATGAGCTCTATGACCAGGTCAATCATAAAACATTAACTAACAAATTAGTCATTTATTAAAATACTGGTTTGTTTCAGCTCTGTTTACCATTTAATATTTTATTTTTCCCTGTTTCATAGGGTGTGACCTGTATCCTGCCGGTCCTGAGAGAAGGTGTCCTCACTGGCACCCCTGAACAGAAAGAAGAAGCAGCTAAAGCCTTAGGAGGGGTCATCAAACTGACCTCTCCTGAGGCTCTGCGGCCTTCTGTTGTCAACATCACTGGACCTCTTATTCGTATCCTGGGAGACCGCTTTGCCTGGACTGTGAAGACAGCTCTATTAGAGACTCTCACTCTGCTGTTGGCAAAGGTCTGGTGAAAAACTAAATGGAAAGCATTTCTCTCCAAAGAGGATCAAAGTTTCAGTCAGAAGGCTCGAACCTCTGAACTTTTTTCCTCCTGCAGGTGGGCATCGCCTTGAAGCCCTTCCTGCCTCAGCTGCAGACCACCTTCCTGAAAGCCCTGCAGGATTCGAGCCGTGCTGTAAGGCTGAGGGCGGCAGAGGCTCTGGGTCAACTGGTTTCCATCCACACCAAGGTCGATCCACTCTTCACTGAGCAACTCTCTGCGATCCGCAATGCTGAGGACTCTGGAGTCAGGTGTGTGTACAGTCTAGGAGTGTTCAACACAAAAGCAGCAACAGTAAACGTCCCCAACAGGATCTGATTATAGTTCATTCCAACTTCAGATGTTGCTTCATTTTAATGTCACAAGCACAATAGGCTTGGAGCTGTTGGTCTGAAAATATGTGTATGAAGCACAGATTGTATATAAAAGATAGAGGTAGTGATGTCACCTACTGGTTTCTGGACATTTTTAAATAGTCATTTAGACAAGAGAATTTGCTAAGTTATCAGCTAACACAAGGAGCTTAATCAGCAAGTGGCATCTATAAACTGTGGAACGCACAGAAGGCCATCTACTAATGACCAGAATAATGAAATACAAGAATTACACTCAATAAAACTGGAGCACAAACATCCTGAATGGGCTGAATCACACAGCAAGTCGTACTAATTGTCACATAATTCTGTCATAAAGGCTCCCAAAGGACCAAGAGCACAGACATTATGGCGCGATCAAAATTGGTTAAGGTGAAGTCTAGCTGTCTGCTGCCATTGCTACCAGTCAGAGCAGCAACACCCCTAACATTAACCCTCAGTGCAATCAAATTGGGTGAAAAAAAATAGCCCGGGTACAGCTGTTATAAGTTGGTTGATTGGTTGTAAACATGTTAGATCATAGCTGATCTTGGGAATTTCAACACGAGTGGTTATATGCACCGGGATGGCTGGTTAGTGAAGGCTTGTTGTGAAACTAGAGCCTACAGCAGGGGCGACTCTGACTGTAAAACCAACAGTAGAGAAATGAATTGCATGCTCATTCACTAGTGACTCATAATTGGGGACCATAATTTACAAAATGAACATGATATGATGCTGGCTTAATCATAGCTATAAATGTGTATGATTGAAAGAAAGCCAGAGTGCAGAAATGCAAATATGATTTATCTAAATATAGTGTCTCTTTACATCATTTGTCCACCAGAGAGCACTGACATATTTTCCCATTTAGTACACATCTTCTATCACATTTCTATGAAATGCTGTTTTAAAGTATACGTACCAAAAAGTAAGTAAGTTTGAGCTGTGTCTTTGTATCCAAAATACCGTATCTGCTTACATGTTTTTACAATAAATATTGAAGTGTTGAGTAAAGAAAACTAAAATTATGGTCTTCATTCTTAACACACAAAAAGTGTTTTAGTCTTTTTTCTCCTGTTTGTGTTCACAGGGAGACTATGCTCCAAGCCTTAAGGTTCGTCATCCAGGGGGCCGGATCAAAGGTGGACCCAGCTATCCGCAAGAATATCACCACCACATTGCTAGGCATGTTGGGACATGATGAGGTATGACGAGCAGCCCTGAAAGAAGTCTTTTAAATATGTTGCAACACTTTTTTTTTTCCAGCTCACGACCTGCAATAACTACTGGATACATGAAGTAATTACCAGTGAAAGATGTGTATGAGCAGATTTCACAGAGAGTTGTTCACAAGTATAGTTTCCTCTGTGATCTCAGTAGAAAAACGGAAGTCAGACAAAGAGGATGTGGTTTTCTAAAAAGGTGGTTTGAGTATTCATGTCAGTTTGAGAATAAATGACACACAACCTGTCTCTGTCTGGCTGGGTGTTTGCGTGCGTGCGTGCGTGCGTGCATGTGCGTGTGTGTGTGTGTGTGGACGCAGGATGCAACTCGTATGGCCTCAGCCGGCTGTGTTGGTGAGCTGTGTGCCTTCCTGTCAGAGGAGGAGCTGAAGAGTGTGTTACTTCAACATGTTTTAGGTTTGTATTTGTCAAAAGTTATGCACACCTCTCCCAGACTTCATTATAAGTGTGCGTATTATAGCTTTGTCATCAGACGCCCTAATTTCTGCGTATTGTGAGTTGGTATACATTTTTATAATCATAGAATACTCACAGGAACAATATTTTTCATGGCCTTGTTTAAAAAAAAAATTTTCTAGTGATATTTCTTGTGTTTGTCCAACATAACTATCAAAAAAGGCTTGACATGGCCTTGGATATATTTCTGTCATTGTCTGCTGCTCTGTGCTGCTTTGTCAGAGGAACAGTGAGGCCAGGAGCTCATGAACTTTGTACCTCTCTGTAGCCGACGTGTCTGGTGTGGACTGGATGGTGCGTCACGGTCGCAGCTTGGCCCTGGCCATCGCTGTCAAGTCTGCTCCTGAGAAGCTGTGTGGGAACGAATACTGTGATTCTGTGACAGAGACCATTCTGGCCAGTGCCACTGCTGACAGGGTGAGCAGAAGGTTAACTCATAAGTACCTGCATAACTGCAATGTGAGACACTAGAAATAGTTTAACATTTTGGGAACTGTGTTGTGATTTTTATGGGGAGTTGTGTGATGTGATACCTTCTTGGCTGAGAAAGACTTCCTGAAGTGACAGATTGTTACATGGAAACTTTAGGGTATGTGACTTCTGGAAAACTCCAGGCCAAGAAATAGTCCAAACAGCTATTAAAAGAAAGCAGAATATTCTTTTGCTACAACGATTAAACAATCAAAATGTGTCAGGTGGTAAGTTAAAGGAAAAACCTCAATAATGTCTCTCAGTAAGGTGTCACCAATACTGCTTCAGTGGAGCCGTGTTCTTCCAGACTAGTTCATGTTTTGATGATGATTGAGCCACAAGAATAATCCACAGGTGTTTATTTGGGCTGATTAAAGAAATGAGATAATTCATGTCATTGTCACTGTTCAGTAATCCCATATGGGAACCTATTCAGAATAGAAATGTTTTATAATAGGATAAAGATGATCAATCTAAACAACCGTATACTGATTTCAAGTGATACTTCCTTCTTAGAGGAAAGTGGAGTTAAACCACAGTCACTTCATAACTTATCACTGATGTAAATAGAGCATTATTATGGAGCTTTAGCGATTGGTATGTACCGTACTTCCTAAAAGAAGTGCTTTAGATTGATTATTACACTAGTCGGTGATCTGCAAAAGTAATCTGTATTAATACATTTTCTTCAAAGATATATAAAAATATATATGCATGTAGCATGTGGTGGGAACCACAGAGGAGCTTGTAAATTGATGCTATCACAGTATGCTGGCTAGCATAATCACAACATCATGATACAGCCATTCTGTGACACTCATTACATCAGGATATCTGAGTAACGCAAGGAGGAATTGGGTATCTGTTCACTGCACTGTGGTGTCAGTGTGTTTGGATATTATAATTTATTATTACATTTTACTTGAAGCTATTTTTAGCTGCTCCTTGAGTCACTAGGGGTCGCCACAGTGGGTAGCTCCACATCAAATGTTTAAACCACTACATTTTGAAGTCACTGTTATTAATTTTAATAATGTGCCACTTAAATCAATAAGCTCACTGATTTATTCTTCTGTGCATCATGTGATTTTAAACCTGTGAGTTTCTTCTTCCTCAACATAAGATTAACTTCCTTTAATAAAATGCTCTCTGTGGTTAGTCTGATTGGTGGAGAAATCTGTCTTTGTTTTAATTAAAACAAAATCAATATTTGTCTACAGTATATCTAATAGCAAAACACAAAAAGTTCCAGAAAGTCAGTTCACTTCATCTGTGTGCAGCATTTTCAGTAGGAGAAACGTTTCATCACATCAGTGACTTCTTCATTTTCAGCTGACTGCAGGTTCCCCGGCCTTATAAACTGTAACAGTCAGTGCACAATACATAACAGTGAGCCACGCAATCAGTTTCATGATGACTGATATGCAGATGGCCATTAATCATATTGGCCATATGTACAGTTAACAGAGAACTGGGGAAAGGTGAGGTGGTGAAAAACAAACATTTCTCCCACTGAAAACACATCCATGTGAACCAGTCTACTTCCTGGACTGTCATTGCCCAGATTGTTGAGCATCAAGGCAGAGCACAAGAAGAATACAATACACTCAATACAATCTGTTGCTGATCTATATTTTACATTATAATTTTTGATGTTTTGTCCTTTTAATCCATCTCTGATATTTGATTTGTAAGTGTTTTTAATCTCCTTGACATGCCCTAGTGTTCTCTGATAAGTTTTAAATTTAAATTAGTACTTATTGTGTTTGTTTTGTCAGATTTCATATATATTATCAGCTTGTCATCCTTGAAGTGCTTTCACCTGCACGACAGGTGCAATACAATTAAAGATTGTTTGCTGTCCTCTAGAGTGTTCTCACATTCTTGTTGTCCTCATGCATGGGATTTTGTTGCTCTTCCAGATTCCCATTGCGACCAGTGGGATCAGAGCTCTGGGGTACCTGATGAAGCATCATTTGAGAACAGCGGGAGGCAGTGGTGTTTCCCAACACATAATTACACAGTTTGTTAAGGTAAAGTTTGGAATTGATTTCTGTTCACTTCCCTTTTCTATATTTCTACAAGTGAGGAAATGGAAGCCGATATAATAAATAATAAAGACTTCCCCAAGTGTTTATAAGAAAATGAGTACTTTGTTGAGTACCTTTTTGAAGAGTGTGTATTGTCTTGTTACATCTGTTGTCTGTGTGACCCTGCAGTGTCTTCAGAACCAATCGAGTGATGTCAGACTGGTGTCAGAGCGGGTGCTGTGGTGGGTATTCAGAGACCCGTCATTGCCCTCCATGGACTTAAACCTCATCAAGCCTCTGTTGAAGACTCTGCTGGACAACACCAAGGACAAGAACACCAGCGTCCGAGCCCAGAGCGAACACACAATCGTCAACCTGCTACGACTCCGCCTGGGAGAGGAAACCATGCAGGTAGGACTATCAACTCCTTACTGTAATTTACACGTAGACATAGTCTGTAGAGTAAAACATTTTTACATGTTCCTCTTTCTACATTTCAGAATATTACTGCTATTCTGGACACTGCAAGCAATGAGCTTCTGTCAGAGTGTCATCGCAGGTCTTTGAAAAAAATTGCCACCCAGCCAGACTCCAATGAAGAGATCGATGATACAATCCTAACATGATGGACTAGATGATGGAAATGGTCTGATCTGTAGAAGACAGCAGAAGACTGACATATTAAAAAAATCCATGTATGAGAACCCCAGACACACTCTGAGGCTGAGATGGGCAGTGTTTTGACTGTATTCCCCAACAAAGTGTCTTTTTTTCTTTTCTTTTCCCCTCACTTTAAATCATTATTTTAGTGGCATTTAAGCCCACTTCTATTTTAGTGTGTGATGCACAGGTTGTTCTCCTGTACTGAACAACAATAGAAAGACACAACGCCAAATCTGTTTTGATTTTTCAGTGTTTTGCTACTTATTTTACCAAAATAATTTCAGGTATTGCCACTGTAATGAAATGATGGCCCTTTCTTTAACTTTTATTTGAACTTTGAGTGCAACGGTTGTTTGGGGAAAGCAACTTCTTATAAAAACACAGATCATTCTTAGGTCAGTGATGCAGTTGTAAAAAGGCAATACATAATAAAAGGTTCTGGATTTCACAATGTATTGTGTGAAATATTGAACACTAGTTTTCCTCAGGTTGGTGTCCTTGACTTCATCAGCTCCACAAAATTCTCTTACCCACTGACTCTTGGCTTTTGGTCTTAAAGCTACAGCAGACAGAAACACTTTAAGCTTCCTAATACAAACCCCACTCTCTCAGGTGAAAGGCCATTACAGCACTCTCTGACTTAATATGCAGAATTTTCTTTCTTTGCTACTCTGGTGATTTGGTCCAAAAAGGTCTCCCTTCACAGGCTTGGTATTCTTAAGCTGGAACATAGACCCCAGAGGAAATGCAGGAGGTTATTTGAAATACAGTATTCTGGAAGATTACTGTGTCGTGTCAAAAATGTGTTGCTTTAAGTTGTCATCACTGAAGGTGTCTGCAGGAAAATGTGTCTGTACTAATTTTCCAGTTATTACACACTGGAAGAAGTGGAACTAGTGCAAAGCCACTCTATTTTAATTAAAGGGGACCTGTTATGCCTTTCATTTTTCTTTGCCATAATGTACTATTAAAACAGACTAAACTTATTTTCAAGTAATGGGGTCAGTCTGCTTCAGGCAGTTTTTTCTGCTCTTGGCTTAGTGTGATCTCACTCAGAGCAGATCTTTTATGGTCATCTCAGGCACACAACCCTAGGTGTCTGTTTACAAGGGGCAGCTAATCAGAAGAAATTTGGCACAAGTTGGAAGGAGAACAGGAGCTAAAACATCTCATTTCAGACAGGAGGGGATACACCAAGGCCCGGTATAAGATAAATAAGGATTATTTTGAAGTGTGAATCATCCAAAGCTGCTCCAAAGAATGAAATCTGGAGCTGGAAATGATTAGAACAAGGGCCCCTTAACCAAAACAGTTTAAATAAGTAGTTTGAACTACTGTGGAGAGAAGGATGAAACTGGCAACTGTATCAAATTATAATAGTCACATCAGAAAAGTTTTTCTTTGGTCAAATTTAAATGGAAAACATAGGTACCCCATTAAAAAAAGTCCAGGAAGCTTGTTGCTGTCTACACAACATTCAGTATGAAAAAAAAGGTGGAGCAGGACTGCACAACAGTCGTTAAAGATAGAGCAAGACAAAGGAGAAAACCATAAGACAAT